>CAUYPK010108895.1:0-82503 GCA_963574355.1 Loris lydekkerianus
TTTCTTTCTTTCTTTCTTTCTTTCTTTCTTTCTTTCTTTCTTTCTTTCTCTTTCTCTCTCTCTCTCTCTCTCTCTCTCTCTCTCTCTCTCTCTCTTTCTTTCTTTCTTTTTTTTTTTTTTTTAAGAGACAAGGTCTCCTTATGTCGCCCAAGGTGGGATACAATGGATATTTACAGGCATAACTCACGGTAGCCTTGAATTCTTGAACTCCTGGGCTCAAGCAGTCCTGCCGCCCCAGCCTCCTTCGTAGCAGGGACTACAGATGCACCCTACTGCACCTGGCTGGATAATGTTCCTTTTGCTTATTTAATTTTGCTAATTTTTTTTTCGAGACAGAGTCTCAGTAGCCCTGGGTAGAGCACCGTGCATCATATCTCACAGCAACCTCAAACTCTTGGGCTTAAGCAGTCCTCTTGCCTCAACCTCCCAAGTAGCTGGGACTACAGGAGCCTGCCACAGTGCCTGGCTAATTTTTCTATTTTGGTAGAGACAGGGTCTTACTTTTGCTCAGGCCAGTTAGTCTCAAACTGCTGAGCTCAAGCAATCCACCCACCTTGGCCTTCCAGAGTGCTAGGATTACAGGCGTGAGCTACTGTGCCTGGCCTAATTTTGCTAATTTATTTATTTGTATATTTACTTTGACAAATAGAGTGTACACAGCATACCACCCAGGACCTGATTTCAGCGTTGGGAATAAAAACCATCTCAGCTTAATTAAAACCACCAGCTTTATTGCTTGACTACCTGTTTAGCCGGTATGATTTAGGCAGCTTTCTTAACCTCTTCATTTGACAGAAAATATTTATTAAGCTCCTCCTGCATGTGAGGCATTGGAAATACAGTATTGAACAAAACGAGCACCTGTTCACAAAGCTTGCGTTCTAGTAGGTATTGACTGATGATTAATACACTCCAGGCAGTGATAAAAGCTAGGAAAATAATGCAGGATAAGGAGAATAAAGAATTACAGGGCAGATGTGCGATTTGAGTAGTCTTTAGGGAATGTACCATATTTTGCCGTGCGTAATGCACTCCCGTGTGTAATGCACACCCACATTTTTGGCCCAGACTTGCAAGAAAAAAAAATCTTTAGTTTTAATTCAAATTTTTATTTGCTTAAATTTAGGTACTTGTTTTTGTATTATAAAAAGGAATTTTCGTACTCTTTAACACATTATGGCACAAGAAATTTTATGTAACAAAAAATTATAAAACACAAGAACAGATACAAGGTACAAGAAATTTTATGTACCAGTAAGAAATAGTACTCCGAATGTATAATGTGCCTCCTTATCTTTCCTTCAAAAATTTGGATAAGAAAGTGCACATTATACATGGCGACATATGGTATCTCTGATCAGATGATGCTTGAGGAGCCAGCTGTCAGGCTGTGTTTGGGGAAGAGTTGGAGGAAGAGGCAGTGGTGTGCTGGCCCTGGTTAGCACCTGTTCTGACTGTATCTCCAACTCTGACCTTAGTGAGGTCAAATTCAGCCTTGATGAGTATCTGCAAATGCTGGAAACCAGGTTCTTTCCCCCCAGAGAACCATTTGTTAAACATTTACCAGCAAAGAGGAAACGGTAAGTACAAGGGCCCTGAGGAGGAAGCTTGCTTGGCGTGTTTAGGAACATCAAGGCACCCAGGATTGCTAGGGCAGAACAAGAGAGAAATTGATACGGAGCTGAAGTCAGAGGTAGCCAGGAGCAAGATCCATAGGTGATGGTAGATAGGCTGGACTTTATTCTAAGTTAAATGGGGGGCGTTAGAAGGTTTTGAGCAGAGCGGTGACACCATCTGACTTAAGCTTTGAACAGGACCACATAGGGAGGAATCAAGACCAGCTGGGAGACCTCGGGAGTAATGTAAAGAGGAGGCGATGAGGGCTTGGTAGTAGAGGAGGTAGTAGGAAGAGCAATTTCTCCATTTTTTTCAGATATTGCAAAGATTGAAAAATAGCATTTAGAAAGCGCTAAGCATAGTGTCTTCACACAGGAGACCATCAGTAAATGATAGCTGCTATATTATTATTGACACAGTGCTAACCCTGAGGGTGCGGAGGGGGTGCTCATATCTAGTTAGGAAGACAGATAAATTTAGTATCAAGTATTAAATGTTATGTTTGAGACAAGTGGGAGCACAGAGGAGAGTCACATAGCTCAGCCAGTGGCTTGAAAAGCCAGGCAGGATGTTGGAGAGAAAGAAGTCTGCTTAAGCAAAGGCATGAGGATGGGGAATTAGAAGGGACGTCAAACTGCTTAAAGTGTCCATGCCACCCCAATTCAGCGGACAATCAGATCACAGCTTTATCTTTTAGCTTAGCAAAATAATCAGTGCTCTGAAGGAACAGCAGTGATTTAATTACTCTCTGTGTTAATTAAACCACCTACCAGGCTGTGGATTATTATATTCCAATTCAAGTTCACGTGGTAAGTTGATGAACTCTGTAAAGACTTTGATTCTGATCAGCAGTCAGTTATAAAAACTTTGAACTTTATGGAACTTGATATGAAGAAAAGAGTTCTTAATCTGGGGCTCAAGTATGATCTTTAGGATGTCTGTACATCCCTTGAAAATATTTGCAGAATTATATGTGTGCATGTAATTTTTGGGGTAAAAGTGAGACAGGGAGGTTCATAGCTTTTATCAGATTCTCAAAGAGGTTTGTAGCCCAATGAAGATTAAAAACACTGCTACTGAGATTAATATTAGAGGGTAAAATAAAATCAGAAAAACAGGGATGTTTTTGTCTGCTCATTCTGTCATTAAAATAATTTGATAAAGTGATATGCTAAATCACATGAAATCAGTTAAAAACACTTCATTTACAAGCAATTATTTATGATAAGGCTTTGATTAATTATTCAAATATAAATTTGGGGCCAATCCGTATTCATTTGTGATGGTAAATAAGCTGTGCCAAACTTTGATGGTAAATAAGCTTTAGTATAATAAAAAATCCTTACAGGCTGGGCGGCGCCTGTGGTTCAGTGAGTAGGGCGGCAGCCCCATATACTAATGGTGGCAGGTTTGAACCCAGCCCCAGTCAAACTGCAACAAAAAACAGCCAGGAGTTGTGGCGGGCACCTGTAGTTCCAGCTACTCGGGAGGCTGAGGCAAGAGAATTGCCTAAGCCCAAGAGCTGGAAGTTGCTGTGAGCTGTGACGCCATAGTACTCTACTGAGGGTGACAGAGTGAGACTCTGTCTCCCCCGCCCCCGTGAAAAAAAAATCCTTACAGGCAAAATTTGTTCCTTTTATCATCTTGGAATCAAACCTTGTATTCTTCCCTTTGAAAATGTCCTCTGCCTCTGATTTTATTGTTTTTACTGTGGATCGTTGTCATCCACTGTTTATCGATTCCCTATATTCTCCTCAGTTAATACTGCAGAGCCTCCAGAGTAACATTTACTCCCTGGGGCCTTCTTTAAAGGCAAAGAAATAGGAATCTTTATTGAAATTTTACTATAGGAAGCTTAATAGAAGCTAATTTCTCTGGCCATCTTCTGCAATTCAGAAATTTGCCTTCTAGTCATCTATGGATGGTGATAATTGACCCCCTTAATTACTTTTGTCTGACAGTGGGAAGTTACGTGGGTACTGCATGGATTGTAATATTTCCCGTTTCTTAAGTGCTGACTATGATCTAAATGCACCTTGTTAAGTGCATTGAGTATACCATCTCATTGAATCTTGCAACACCTCATTGCATAGAGATCTGTATTCCCCCTTTATAGATACCAAACATAGGCTCTGAGATATCTTGCCCAAGATCACACAGGCAGTGAGCAGCAGAACAGGAAGGTAGAAAAATGGAAAGACACATGTCCCATGAAGGATGAGTACACGGCAGAAAGAAGCAGATTTCTTTGCCTCATGCCAGTGCCATTTTTTCCCATGACTCGGCATTTTTCAGTGCAGCTGTATTAAGCACTGCGTCAAAATAATGGATGAGAAAAGTGGCCTAGTGATTGATTCTTGAAAAGGATTGTGGGAAACTAATTCATCTAGTTAATCAACCTATTTTTAAAATAGTGATGAAAGAAAACAGTTAAATTTAATTGAGTAACATAAGCAAAGCAAAAACGCAAGCTGCTTTACTTACATTATTGCATTGTATTCCCATAATAAGGGTCCTGAGGAAGGCATTACTGTCCCTATTTTAAGCTGAGGCTCAAAGGAGTTGCATAAGTTTGCCAAAGTCACACGGATAGTAAGATGCTAAGATATGAACCAAGATCTATTTACTTTCCACTATTTCATACTATAACATGTCTATTTACCTTCTATTGTTACATACTATAAAATGTCTATTTACTTTCTACTATTTCATACTATAAAATTCACTTTTGAAAATGACTTACTAGAGTTAAAACTATGGGGAGTCCAAAGATCATGTCATTAAATTCTGTATACTCTTGAGAACATCAGATAGTATTTTGTACCTAGTAGGTATTCAAGAAATGTTTATGAATTGACCACCCATCACAGTGGGCTAAAAAATAGAAAATCAAAGGCACAGAGATGTATCTGATTTCCAAATTAGATGTATCTGATTTCCAAATTAGAAAAGAAAAACTAACTTCACATTAGTTACAGGACATACTGTTCCTTGGAAACGGAATTATAGAAAGTCTTTTTAATAACCCTACATGTATGTATGGTTCAGAGGTTAAAACCTGTACATACTCTACAAAGGTTCCAATAAAAGCACCTTGTGTATAACTGCATGATTTTGACATTTTCAAGATGGACAACCAGGAATAGATTAGTCTTGGTAGAGAAAAAGCAGCTTGATATTTTAGAAATACGTATGATATAAAACATAGTCAAAACCCAACAACCGTAAGTCACTTGAAGGTATAAAGGGTATACTGGAAAATATTCAGGCACGTGTGTAAATGCTTTGCCATGTGGTCTGACCCTCTTCATGGTCCACGTGTGCACTTCTCGGGTCATGGCTGCCACCTTCTGTCTCAGCACTTCCAGGCTGCTTAAGTGTGTCCAGAGTTGAGAAGTGGTGTCAAGGTTTCCTGGTGACTGTGTTGCTCTAATATTCTAGTGTCACTGTCTTGGTTTTGAGGTATTCGTTTAGAGCTTCCTCCCCTAGGAAAGAGAAGAGCAGTAGATGGACCATGTTCAAAGGTGGATGTAATGTCACCAGACTTCCAGACATAGGTGTAGGTAGGTCACCAAGCAAGGGGAATGTGGCCAAGGTCATTGCTTCTCAAACTTTAAAGTTCATACGAATCACCTGAAGACTGTTAAATCTACTGATTCTGATTTAATGAAGTCCAACATAAGCCCTGAAGCTATGAGTTTCTAACTATTGCTGGATGATGTTGATGTCAGGGATACGTGGACTATACCTGGAGTAGTAAAGCTCCAGACCAGCTGTTGCGTCACCGGAGACACAAAAGAACAGCAGCTTTGCCCTGGGTATAAGCTCGCTCCTGCAATTACTAAGGGTAAACAAGAAACAGACTACACAGTATGGGATGGGGTGTAGTGAAGTTCTTTATTCAGGGATCTGATTTTATACCTTTCTAGTCACGTACACACTTAATCTATCATATTTTAGTTTCACCATTACCTCATTTCATCTATCTGAAATTAACTTGTAAGGAGATATCCTGTTATCACATCAACACAATCACGTCTGCAGTAAACATTCTCTTCTAGACACTGACTGATCTCTTGGGCAAGTATCTAAATAAAGATCACAAAGAAGAAAGCAGCCACAGGGGAACAGAGTTAATGGAAGAGTACCTTCAAGCGTTCACCCAGTTTACTCAGCATGAAGTAAGGACCGTGTCTCTCCTCAGGGCAGAGCACCTATAGACCTCTGACAATATGTTTTTAACATACATTAACCCTCTGGCCCGTATCTCTGAAGAAGGGCGACATGCCCTTTGGCCTCAGGCTTAACAGGGTGCACAACTTCAGAGAATTGACTTGTGGAATTTTAACTCCAGGCAAGCTAACTCTGTGCATGTCCCAGGGGTCCCAGTTCCCTTAAGCCTCTGTAAGAACAGCAAGCCATTTTAAACTCACACTGAGTTCACTTTGTGTGCTTGATGAAGGATATGTTTATTTCTAAATATTATCCTGCACCAGCTAGCAGGCCTTCAAAGGACCAGAGAGTGTTGGGTGGCCATATCAACCCAAACCCTTTCTCCTGTATTTCCCTGCTTGATGACAAACTTTACCTTCTCCTTTTGTCACCTATTCTGAACAGAAGTGACCAGAATACTTACTGTCATTCCCATGATATTAAATGCAGCAGAACTGAACACAGGAAAGATAGTCTGAGATCACTTTCTTTTTTTTTTGGCTGGGGCTGGGTTTGAACTCACCACCTCCTGTATATGGGGCCGACACCCTACTCCTTGAGCCATAGGTGCCATCCCTGAGATCATTTGGTTTAATCTTACTTTAAAGATGGGGAAAATGCAGTTTATGTTAGAAACACAGAACCATGTTTAGGCAAAAAAATATATATATAGGTCTGCCTTTGTTCACCCATCACAGTGGGCTATTTTGAGCTAGCACAATCATTCATCCCTAGGGTGGTTAAAGGGCAATGACTATGCTAGTGAAACTAATGAGTATGTAGTTCTGGAAGCTGAGCTAAAACAAGGGCTGTCAACCATGTCCCCACATTAGAATCACCCAAGGAGCTTTCAAAACTCGTGATCCCAGGTCACACCAATTAGATCAGTATTTCTTTAGCATTTAAAGCAACAATTCTCAACCTGTGGGTTGCGACCCCTTTGGACTGTATTAAAGGTTCATGGCATTTGGAAGGTTTAGAAGCACTGGTTTAAAGCTTCCAGGTGATTCTAATCCAATGTTCAGCTAAAGCTGGGAACCACTGAGCTAAGTGGTTTTCACATTTAGGGAGGAAGAAACTGTTACGCAAAAACTAGTACTTTATAATAAAACAACAAAGCTGTTCAATTACACTCTATCAAAAGACAAGAGAAACGGGGAAGCCTCACTTTCTAATAATAATTTCCCTAAGAAAGCCTCCCCACTGTTTTGGATCCATGGATGAAAGCCAAATTAAAGACATGGGAAAGAAAAATCATTTACCCTCACCCAGTGGAATTTAAAAGGAGAACTACTTTTATTGCTGCAAATATATTGCCAAAAGTCATCAAGAAAGGAAAAAACATGAATCGAACTTGTAATATATCAGGCTGTAATTTCAGTAAATTTCAGACATTTCAGTTTCTGAAACCGCATGCCAGACTGAATATGGGGAGTAAGACATGGGTTCCACAAACAGACCACCTGGCTTTGAATTCTCTCTGACAGTACTTGGCTGTGTGACTTTGGGCTACTCACTCAATTTCTCTGAGCCCCATTTTTCTGTTCTGTACAATAAGATAATAGTGGTACCTATCTCTAGATAGTACCTAGAGCTAGTGTGAGGATTGCTTGTGCCTCTATGGATTCAGTAGAATAGGGCTTGGTACATATTTAGCATTCAAAGTACACTATTCCTTGAAAGGTGTTAGTATCACTGCAGACAGTGAATTACGTTTCTGACTTTTTATAAACTCTAAATCTTATTCCCCAGACTCCCAACAAACCTTGCCAGTTGTAGAGTTGACTCTGAAAGACTGCCGGGCAGTTCAGAGACAGGATTTATTCCTGGAGCGAGTTGTTACTGCCCTCCACCCCTTTTCCTTTCTTGGTTTCATTTAGTGCCACAAAAGCTAAACCAAGTTCACGGTCAATGTCAGATTAAAAAAAAAAAAAAAAAAAAGATGAATTTTAGCTAAAATACACTGTCAGAGTTTCTTTTTCCTTTCAACATTCATCTTTTGAAAAGAAACATCTTTCCCCATAATTTGTATGCTTTTCTGTATGTATGTTATATTCCATTAAAATGTTTAACATTAAAAAAAAAATTAGTGCCCTTGTAAACCCAGATCTAACTGCCATGTAGGAAATGTCCTTCAAAACAATATTCAAAACAATATTCAAGTGTTGCATGAGACATAGAGCAGATGTGGCCACAAAGGGAATGTGCAGGAGAAAAGTAAAGCCATACCTAAGTCTTTCCCAAAGCCAGATTGTTTAACTCCACCAAATGGGGCCGCCACATCCGTCTTGTTGTATGTGTTAATGAAAACAGTTCCGGCTTCCAGTTTTTCACTCACATACATAGCTTTGTTTATGTCTTTTGTAAAAACCCCTGAGGCCAAGCCATACTCTGTATTATTTGCTCTCTGCAGTACTCCATCGATGTCCCTACAAGATGTTTTTAGGGAGACATAAAACTTCATTAAATGTAAAGCAAGGGACTCTCATTTTATGTTCTAAAATTTGTCACCTCTACGCTAGAACCAGAAAACCACGACGGCCACCAGTTTAAGTATTCATAAATAAAACATTTCAAGCTTATAACAAAAGAAATAGTATAATTCTAATATTATATTTTTCTTTCTTTTTTTTTTTTTTTTTGAGGCAGAGTTTCACTTTGTCACCCTGGATAGAGTGCTGTGGCATCATAGCTCACAACAACCTCAAACTCCTGGGCTGAAGTGATCCTCTGGCCTCAGCCTCCCAAGTAGCTGAGATTACAGGTGCCCACCACAACACCCAGCTATTTTTAGAGAGGGGGTCTCGCTCTTGCTCAGGCTGGTCTCAAACTCCTAAGCTCAAGCAATCCACTTGCCTTAGCCTCCCAGAGTGCTAGAATTACAGGAGTGAGCTACCACGCCCAGCCTCTCTTACGCCGCTTGATGTATTGCACATGGTAGGGACCACATGTTTATGGACTGGACTAGAGACAGAAAGATGGTCTTGTGCCATTTCTTGTTGAGGACTGTCATGATGCCAAAGCAGCTTGTCTGCTTCTACAATAACAATAAGCATAATGCTGGCAGCAGCAGATACTTGACTTATTTATTTTTATTTTATTTTATTTTATTTATTTTATTTTATTTTAATTTTTAGACAAAGCCTCAAGCTGTCGCCCTGAGTAGAGTGTCATGGTGTCAAAGCTCACTGCAACCTCAAACTCTTAGGCTCAAGCGATTCTCTTGCCTTAGCCTCCCAAGTAGCTGGGACTACAGGCGCCTGCCGAAGTGTCTGGCTATTTTTTTGTTGCTGTTGTCGTTGCTTAGCTGGCCCCGGGCCAGGTTCATACCCTCCAGCCTCGGTGTATGTGGCTAGCGTCCTAACCACTGTGCTACCAGCGCCAAGCCTGTTATTATTTTTTAGTTATTTACCTTGTTCCACAGCCATTTTAAATGTCAACTGTACAACATGGTGGGGGCGGGAGAAGGGGAGAGCAGAGAGAGGGAAAGAGGGAGGGAGCTGGGGGCTTGGCGTGTGCCACACCTTTTGGGGGCGAGACACACGATTGTAAGAGGGACTTTACCTAACAAACGCAATCAGTGTAACCTGGTTTCTTGTACCCTTAATGAATCCCCAACAATAAAAAAAAGAAAAAAGGAAAAAATGTCAACTGTACAAAAACTAAAATTTAATCAGCCTAAATTCCATTCTGTTGGCCATTAATTTAAGCTGAGTAGCAAAAATATATTACAATCTATAATGGTTAGCAAGATCATACTCTTCTAATCATTTAAGTTAATTATTCTTATGGTAGAAAATTATATGTTCATTAATTTTGTGTTCTGTGACTAACGTAATGACAGAAAAGAAAAACTTATCTAGACAAAACCTAAGTTACTTTATGTCTGAAGAACATACCCATTTTGGAATTTAGAAATCACCATAATGGGCCCAAAGGATTCCTCTTTGGCAAGGTACATGTGGTCTTCCACATCTGTGAACACAGTTGGTTCCATAAAAAAGCCTTTTGAGGGAGGGAGTAAAAAAAAAGAAAAGAATGTCAATTATAGATTAAATTATTTTCAATTAATAGTTCTTCGCTTAATTACATTATGGATGATTTTTTTTTTTTTTTCTTTTTCTCTGGCTTCATAGAAGTACGAAGAGTTTCATTTCTGTTTGGTGTGGGCATTCCTTATTTTTTAATTCTTCTTCTTATTCATTCTTACTCTTGTTCTTATTTGTAATGTCTTTATTATGAAAATTTCAAACATACGTAAAAGTAGAGAAAACAGTATAATGAATAATAAAGTAAATATCCATATTTTGCTATATGTATTTTTTCCTATTTAAATATTTTAAAGCAAATTACAGATCATAATTTTCACTTTCAAGTATTTTAATACAGATCTTTAAAAACAGGGACATTTTCTTACATAACCACAATACTCTATAATATCACACTTAACAAAGTTAATGCTCAGTCTTTATTCATAGTTTATATTTCATTTTCTCTTGTCTAGAAATTATCATTTTTACAGGTCATTTGTTTCATTTAGGATTCATATGAGTTCTACACATTGTATTTGGTTATTAGGTCTCATAAATGTCTTTTAATCTAGAATATGTTGTCCTTTTGCTCTCCCCCTTATTTATTTATTTATTTTTCATGTCATCATCGTGTTAAAGAGACTCAGTCAGTTGTCACGTAGAATATCTAACCTTTTAGATTTGTGCTTTGGGTGATATTTCCCTATCCCTTATAATTTTTTTGTATTTTTTTTTTATCATGGTAAAATATACAAAACATAAAATTTTCCATCTTAACCATTTTTAAGTGTACAGCCCTGTGTTATAAAATTTATTCATAACAGGCAACCTTCACCACCATCTATCTCTTTTCAGCTTCTAAAACTGAAACTCTGTGGGCTTGGACCCAGTGGCTCATGTCTGTATCCCAGCATTCTGGGAGGCCGAGGCAGGTAGATTGCCTGAGCTCAGGAGTTTGAGACAAGCCTGAGCAACAGTGGGACCCTGTCTCTATTAAAAATAGAACAATTATCAGGGCATTGTGGCGGGCACCTGTAGAGGATTGTTTGAGCCCAAGAGTTTGAGGTTGCTGTGAGCTATGACAACATGGCACTCTACCCAGGGCAACAGAGTGAGACTCTATCTCAAAAAAAAGAAAAGAAAAATGGAAACTCTTTCTGTTAAAAAATAACTTCCTTTCTGGGGTAGTGCCTGTGGCTCAAAGGAGTAGGGCGCCCGCTCCATATGCTGGAGGTGGTGGGTTCAAACCTAGCCCTGGCCATAAACTGCAAAAAAACAAAAGAACAAAAAAACCCTCCTTTCCTCTTTTTCTCTTTCTTCCCTTCCTTTCCTTTTTTTCCTTTCTTTTCTTCTTTCTCTTTCTTTCTGTCTGGACAGAATCTTACTTTATTGTCCAGACTGGAGTGCAGTGACATAATCACAGCTCACTGCAGCTTCAAACTCCTCAGCTCAAGCAACCCTCCTGCCTCAGCCTCCCAAGTAGCTCCCAATACACTACCATGCCTACCTGATTTTTTATTTCTTAACTTTTTAGAGTTAAGGGTCTCTATGTTGCCCAGGCTGGTTTCAAAATCCTGGCCCCAAGTGATGCTCCTACCTCGGCCTCCCAAAGCACTGGAATTACAAGAGTGAGCCACTGCACCCAGCCTGTATTTCTTATAAATGAAAAGTTTGGCCTAAAGATGTGATTAGACTCAGCTTGTGATCTTTTTGCCAGCAGCACTTCATAGTTGATGTGTGTATTACACATTTTATCCCATCAGAAGACACATAACATCCAGTTATCCCTCTTTCACTGATGCTAAGATTGACCAGAGATTTCAGGTGGTTCTGACCTGACCCCTCCATTGTATTTATTTATTTATTTTTAGAGACAGAGTCTCACTTTTGTCACCCTCGGCAAAGTACCGTGGCATCACAGCTCACAGCAACCTTCAGCTCTTGGGCTTAGGTGATTCTCTTGCCTCAGCCTCCTGAGTAGCTGAGACTACAGGCGCCCGCCACAACGCCCGGCTACTGACCTCTCCATTGTAAATTTTTGTTGTTCCCCTTGTGACTGGCTAGCAACGTCAGGAATGATACTTTGGCACCTTGCAAATACCAGGTCACCATCAACCTTTCACCTCATAACCTCAGCCTCTGTTGATGATCATGGCTTGAACCAACTATTTCATCGATTACGAGATGTAGAATGGTGATTTTCTTTTATCCTATCACTTCTTTTTTATATTAATTAGCAGAAATTCTTCTGTAAAAAAAAGTCTGCTTTATTGGCTATTCGGTTACATAGAAATTCAGTTCATACAGGAAACACAGGATAAATGTTGAATTTTTTTCTTATGATTACTGATGTTCAGAATAAAGCGTTGGGTGTGTAATCTACCCACAACAGTGAAAAATGAATTTTTGCAGTTTTTCTCTCTGTCCTTGTCAGTATCATAACACTGAGACTTATACATATTGGTCCTGCTGTAGACAACAGAAACAAACCCTTCCTGGGCTATGTTGGCTGAGATTCAATCTCACAGGTGCAAGAATCAAGACCAACAGTCCCTAGTAACACAGTTCTCTATTACACTTTCCTGCATAGCTAAGGGCTTGTCACATCCATTTTATTATTTGATTTCCACAGCCTCATATACCAAGGTGTGTCCACTGTATCTCATTTTATAAAGGAAGAAATTGAGGCTCAGAAAAATTGTGCTGTCCAAGGTGCCACAGCTTATAAGTGATCAAACAAGAGATAGAACTTACCATATATACTCGAGTATAAGCAGAGTTATTTCTGCAAAAAATTTGTGCCAAAAAACCCAAACTCGGCACAAATTTTGTGCCGAAAAAACTCGGCTTATACTCGAGTATATACGGTAGTTCTGACTGCCTTATAAACACCTCCATTGACTCTTGAGGTAAGAGAGTCCAGGATGAAGACTGTTACCATCCACTCCAAGTGCAGAAGGCAGGTGCCTGGTAAACGCCCCAGGAAGGTGAACTTACCTGGCCTTTGGACTTGCCTTCCCCCATACACCAAGGTGGCTCCCTCCTTCACTCCAGCTTCACAGTATTGCAGCAGCTTTTCCAGATGGGCCTTATGATTTTGGGGCCCATGATCAGTAGATCTGTCAAGTGGGTCACCAATTTTCATCTTTTTAATTTCTTCTACCTGCATGTTACCCAGTCCACAAAAACACAATTCACGGTTAGTGACAATAATGGGTACCCTTGACTGAGTTTCTTCTGTAGTGGATATTGTACAAGACTGTTCATGCATGTGTTGTCATTGTGTCTTCACAGCAGCACTGGAAGGAGCATTTATTATTTCCCTTTTACAAGAGAAAAAACTTGAGTCCTAGAGAGGTTGTGTTTAGCCCAAGCACATACAACAATGGAATGCTGAAGACTTTTCCCATTTGAAATCTCAAGTTTTTAACCACTGTCTTCTATATTTTATTTTTATATTTATTTATTTATTTTTCAGTTTTAGCCGGGGCTGGGTTTGAACCCACCACCTCCAGCATATGGGGCTAGTGCCCTACTCCTTTGAGCCACAGGCACCACCCTAACCACTGTCTTCGAACAGAATATAAACTACACACGCTGATCTGAAAAGTATCCTCCACGTGAATCCATTAAAAAGAGCAAAGTGATGCTCTGAAATTTTCATTAATAGTGCATACTTCTACTCTTTCTAAAACGGCCACATTGTTAGGCTGGGCATGGTGCCTCGCACCTGTAATCCTAGCACTCTGCGGGGATTGCTTGAGCTTAGGAGTTTGCGACCAGCCTAAGCAAGGGCAAGACTCCATCTCTAAAAACAGCCAGGCATTGTAATGGGCACCTGCAGTCCCAGCTACTTGGGAAGCTGAGGCAAGAGGACCACTTGAGCCCAAGAGTTCGAGGTTGCTGTGAGCTATGGTGTCATAGCACTCTACCAAGTGCAACAAAGTGAGTCTCTGCCTCAAAAAATAAATAAATAAATAATAAAACGTCCATAATATTATCTTTTTTTTTTTTTTTTTTGCCTCCCCCAAGGTGGCAGATCACCCTTGTGAAATTCTCATGATACAGCCCTGCCAGAGGAATCACTATAACATTCTGGTGAAAAACAATCTTTATCACACAGCATTCATCACCTATGTCTTTGTAATTGCCTCTTGTGCTTCTCAGTGATCTTAATCTATTCCTGGATTTTCAAATGTTAAATCTAGTTCTAGTAAGAAAAAGGAATGGAGTTATCATGACCCAGAAAGGCCATGAATTTGAATTTAGGCCTGGCAGTAGAGCCCTGCACATAGTCCTGTGGCTGGGTGAGAAGCTCTGGGAGGGCAGGGACCGTGTCTGTCTTGTTTACCTTGTATTCTCAGGACCCAGTGTTTGGTCTCCGTAGGTACTCAAGAAATAGCTGTTGAATGAATGAATGAATACCCATAGCATGTGTGCAAAACATGCTTGTTGACTTGATGTAACAAACTCCTAACATTTTTGCTCCCAGCATCTGAAATTTCAACAAGTTGTAGCTGATTCTTGATAGCCCATGACACAGAACATCACAAACTGTATTTTATTCAGACACAAGAGTAAATTATACTGTGATGTTCAGGAGACAGGTACTGCCCACTTGACTGCCCACCATCTGCCTTTCTGTACCATTTCCTTTTATCCACTTTCATGAGAAAAGTATACCTTCACTTTTTTGGTTGGATGAGGTGTAGGGAATTGGCTCTGGGGAGAAAAAGCTGGGTGCTTGTTTTGCGAATATAAGCAAATTCTGAATTACTATCCCCTTCATCATGACATAATGTAGTATAATTTAGAGTTTATGTTAGTTACAGAATTCATCTTAATAGTCTTACAGATGACTGTTAGTCCCATATTTATGGAATCCTGATCCATGTACAGGGCCTTATTTGTTTAGTTATTTTAGTGGAAGAAATCATATGCTGTCATATTAACTATGAATTAGGAATTTGTAAGAATCTAGAGGTGTACCTCTCAGAGTCAATTTAGAGATTTATAAAAATCTAGAGGTGTATGTCTCACAAGTGTCAAGGATCTAGTATACTACAGATGTAGAGTGAAATAGAGGTAATAACAGCAATTAAGTATACTTTATCAGGCTTTCAAAGAAACCTATAATTTCTTACTATGAAATATTTTAAACACATAATAGTAGAAAAATAATATAATGACACTCTACCTACTTATCACCCAGTTTCAACACTAACTACCAACTCCTGGGCAATTTATTCCCTTCTTTACTTCCTGTCTTCCTGGGTTATTTTGAAGCAAATTCCAGACATCATTATATAATCTGTAAATATGTCAGCATGTAGCTATAAAAAATAAGGACTTCTAAAAAGCACTAATCATTATATTGTTATCACACCTAAAAATTCATTAATGATCCTAGAAGTACTTTTAAGTAAAAGCAATTTCTTTCTTTCTTTTTTTTGCAGTTTTTGGCTGGGGCTGGGTTTGAACCCACCACCTCCAGTGTACGGGGCCAGCGCCCTACTCCTTTGAGCCACAGGCACCACCCAAGTAAAAGCAATTTTTATACAACTCATAGAGCAAATCTGAAGGTGCCTCACCACTCTCGTCACAAATTCATCGTGGATAGATTCTTCCACGAACAACCGCCCAGCTGCGATACAGTTTTCTCCTTTGTTGAAAAATACTGCTCCCATGCCCTTCAGCAGAAGACAAAATATTGCAAACATTATTTGAGAAGTCAAGATTGTCATAAAATTGTCCACACAGAGAATTAGGTGTTAGGAGAAGCCAAGTAAACAACATAGAGATGTCATCAATAATCCTCTTGGCCTTGTTGGTGATGAGAGGGGCTAGAGATAGTCGGTTTTGATTTAGTATGTTTTTAGGAATTTTTGTTCCCCTTTTCCCCCTGGTATTCCTGAGCACTTTACCAATACATGTGCAATAATAAAGGTAGAACCTTCAGGGCAAATTTTGTGTTGCAAAAAACCAAAATCTAGATTTTCTATAAATTTAAGTGTAATAACTTATATACTAAGTTTTGCTTTAAAATCTCTCCATTAGTTTGTACAAGTCACAAATGTTTAGAAAGCTTCCCTAACCCCTAACTCACGAAACAAATTATCTGTTTTTCAAGAAGGAGTTTGGAAAATCTTCGAATTTAAGGTGTTCAAAAATGACGAATGGGGGGACAAGGGAGCGGGGGAAGGGAAGAGGGAGAGAGATGGGTGTGTTTCCACTTAATGGGCACAATGTTAGGGTGTATGGCACACTTCTTGGGGGAAGGACATAATTATAGGACATTGTAACCTAATTATTTGTGCCCTCATGTTAACCTGACACAACAACAAAAGATAATTCAACTTTAAAAAAAAATAAAATATAATAGTGTTCAAATGTTAATAAATAGACTCAACCTAAAAAAAAAAAAATGACAGATTTGGAAGACAGATGGATTTTATATATCTCCCCTTTCTAAATGCAGTTTCTAATTTACCTCTAGGAAACTTCCTTGGACTGGGTAAAACAATATAACAGATGCTTGGAAATAATGTTTTTTCTATATGTGCATCTTTAAATCTCTTAAGATTATGTCGACTACCTTGGATTTGGGGTTCTTATATGGTGCAAACTAGGACTCCTTAAGCTTATATATTGCTATCCTACAGAGTCTAGCAGTGGCTAATATTAAACTCACTATTTGTGAATATTCAACTTTAGGGAAAGGGAAAGAATGATTTCTTAAAATCATTACACTGGGATTTTATCCTTTCTTACAATTATTTCACCCTTAGTCATCTTTATTCATTCCTTTTTATTCATGTTACACAATTGAGAGTGTGAGATGACTAGTGAAGACTTATGTTCAGCTGGGTGCTTTTAAAAACATTAACAGACTTTGGTATAGAAGGGAAAAATCCCTCTTCCACTTATTTTCTTTTCCCCAGTGTTCTTTTTGGAAGGCTCTGGAAGGCTCTCAGAAATCCAGACATCTAAGGCAGTATCCCTGATGTGAGTCCAGTATCCCCAGCCATTGTCTGCCACTGAAACCTCCAGATGGGCTACCCGACAGTCCTTGTGGCGGAAGTGTTTGGCCCTTCTTCACTCCCAAATCACTCCATTCTCCTACCGGCCTTTGCATGGTGAGTTTGACTGTGGGCATTCACTCAAATTACAGTTTGGGGGAATGGGGAACAGATTCTTCTTAGTGCACAGAACAGAGGATTGCACAGAACCAGGAAGATCACGACAAGGCTTCTAACCTTTTCTGGAACTACAAGAATTACAAGAAATTGTACAGAGTGTCCAACTTTTCTTGTTGTTTTTTTTCTGCTGCACATTGGAAGAAGAAGAGTTGTCTTAGGCCACACATTAAAAACATATACACTAATGAAAGCTGATGAATAAAATGAAGTTTAGGGGTAATATCTAACACCTCAGATATGCAAAGCAGGCCTCAAATAATGTGCATGTGGCCCACGGGCTTCAGATTGGACACCCCTGTTACCAGAACTCTGCCCAAGGTCGGCTCATTTTATGCATCTCAGAAATGAAGAATGAGGATTAGGCCAATGTGGTTATTTTAAAGTTGTATGTAAAATAAAATAAGTTTTTATACGTACTTTGAAATCGTTGAGACTCATTGGGTACTGCAAAAATAGTACATGAGTTCCTGGGTACCCTTTACTCAGCTTCCCCCATGATAACATCTTACAAAACTGAACTACATTGCTAAAACCAGGAAATGAATGTTGCCAAATAATGTTTTAAATAAGGAACCCTTTGTTGTGTCTAGAAATCTTACTGGAAGCTCAATTTGTAAAACAAGTAAAAGTAGAACTGTTCAGATTGATGGGATGAGCTGTTTGAGGCAGAGGAGGGAGAAGCTGGAAGCCCTTCAAAAATGTCTTTTCAATTTTTTAATATGACTGCTAAGATTCATATCCCATTTTAAAAACACTAATAGGAGAAATTATAAAGACATTCCTTTTTAAAATTAAGTGCTCTGAGTATTCCCAAGTCTAAGCATCAAAAGGATGGTTTCTGATTATCCCTGGACAAAACCATATCTCAATTTAAGTTCTCTGATATAGAAGGTGGTGGAATGTGTTTTAGAAGCAGGCACTTATTCACCTGGATGTGGACCATTCTTACCATTCGCACAGCCTTGTCAAGTTCACAGTCATGGAATATTATAAGTGGGGACTTGCCACCAAGCTCCAGGGAAACTTTCTTCAAGTTGCTCACAGCACAGCTAGAGGACGATAAGTGAGAAATGAGCACTTAGCTTGCCTCTCTCTCTCCTTCCTGCCCCCTTGCCTTTTTAACAGTGTCACCATTACACTCAGCATGGAAAACATAATTGAGCCTCAGAAATGTTAAGAAAAACTCATTGAAAGACAAAAACATGGCTGGTAGGTTGGTGATTACTGTTGAAGTTGGGGATGAGCACATGGGATTCATTATGATTTTCCATGTGCTTTGTATATATTAGAAATTTTCCATAATAAAAAGTTTTCTTTAATTCTATGGTCAAATAATTAGAGATTCTCTAAGTTAATTCAGATTCTTTAGAAATTTTGGTTACATAAAGACCCTGGCAAGGAATTCAACCTCTACCCAGACTAGTAGAGCATTGGGAGGAAAAAGATCAAGTTTTAAAAGTATGTTGCTTATTTCTCTGTTCTTACAAAAGTATTCTTATTTAAAACATTTTGAAAATATCCTCCAAAAATGCATATAGAAGGAAAATTCCACTCCATTCAGTGACCATTGTTTTTGCCACTTTGATGTACTTATTTTGGGGCTATGTGCTACCATAGCTTTTGCCTTGTTTAACATAGTTGAGATCACCCAATGTATACAATTTTATACTTTATTTTTTTTCCATTTATAACTTTAACAACACTTTACAATATTATTAAAATTTGTTCAAGGACATGGCTGTACAGTATTCCATTATGTTGGCATACTTTACTGCTTTATTTTGGACATTTGGATTATTTATAGTTTTAAAAAAATTATTGCTTTTTAGGGAATCCATTTTAGAAATAATTCATACTTATTACATACAATCTATAAATTTGTCATTTATATATCTTTTCGGTTTTTTGCTCATGCTCCCAAAACAATTTTTGGAGCATAAGCTTTAGCACAGAAAACCTTTTGTCCTGGATTGTTAAAGCGACCAGTGGGGTGTAGAATTTTAATAAAGACCTGATTTTATTGACTGTGGGCTTTAATGTTTTGAAAAGTATTTTATTGCATTCAAATATTTCGATACCTAGAAGTGATAAATAAATTGCTCTTCTGAATTTGATGAGGTTTTTCTTACCCCAGAAGTACTCTATTTAAACAAAAACAGAAACCTGAGTTAACAGAATCTGTAGCAAACTGACATACTAAAACCAATAATACCTCTTCATGATCTGTTTGCCAATAGGAGTGGAACCAGTGAAACCAAGTTTGCGGATGTCAGGATGTTCAGAAAGGCGTTGTCCTGCTATGCTGCCTGCAGAATTAGGGAGCAAAACATGAATTAAAAATGCTACTTAAGTTATATGGAGGATGGCTTTGAAGGCACCAACATCGATTTCTAAGCTCTCATGGAAAACTTAGTTTTACATTTTCTGTATTAATTGCAAGCTGACAAGAATCTAAAATAATGTCCTTTGTGCAATTGTCAGACGCCCAACATAATGATGGGCAAGGCTTGGTTTTTAGCTTCCAAGTCATTATTGAAAATTGAAATGGACTACCTTAGGGCAGTTTAAAATGTTGTACAATCCTCCTGCCCAGTGCCACTCACTCACCACCGTGTCCCCACTTTGACACATGGTAACGGTTCATCTTTAACAATTTGATAAACGGTATTTAGTTTGAGTATAGTTATAATTCAGGACAAGTCTCCAGTGGGAAAACAGCCACTCAGCTACCCCAGTACCATTCATCAGTTATAGCAAAGTGGGTCATGGAATGGCTTACCTGAGCCTGGAATGATGTTGATTACCCCCTTTGGAAAGCCTGCTTTCACAGAGAGCTCTGCAAACTTCAAAGCAGTCAAGGGCGTGACCTGAACAGAGGCAGACACCAATTACCTTCTTCAGACTCTGTCTTGTCCTTTAGACCAGTCCTCGGTTTTCTCTTGATGTTTGTACTAGAGCTCACTTATTTTTCTTTTATGTATTTTTTTATTTTTATAATTTCAGGCATAAAGCAAAGTTGCAAAAATAATACAAGGAATTCCTTATATACCCTTCACCCAGATTCCTCAAATGTTAACATTTTACTAAATTTGCTTTATCTATCTATACATATTTTTTGGAACTGTTTAAGATATAGAAATTTCAATTACCTCTGCATACTTCTGTGTGCACTTTCTAAAAGCAAGAAATTATTTTACATAATCACAGTACATTATCAAAATCAGGAAATTAAAAAACTGACAGAATACTATATAGGCCTTATTCAAATTTCACCAAATTATCCCAAAGTCATTTATAGCAAAAGAAAATCCAAGGTCATTCGTTACATTTAGTTATAGCTGTAGTTTCCATTAATCTGGGGGAGCTTGAGTTTTCTTTTATATTTCATTACACTGGCATTTTTGAAGAGTACAGTCCAGTTACTTTGTACAATGTCCCTTTGTTTGAGTTAGTCTAATATTTCCTCACGATCATGTTCAGGTTCTGCACTTTCAGCAACAATATCCCTGGGTGATGCTGAGTTTCCAGGACCTTCTGACCAGGAGGTACATACCATGGAGTAGTCCCAACACCAGAAACATTAGCTTTGATCAGTAAGTGTGATCTGCCCACTTCCATCACTATACGTTACTATTTTATACACTGTGATTAGTAAATATTCTTAGAGAGATACTCCTCAAACTTTCATCCACTGGTTTTTGTATCTGTTGCTAATTCCTGCCTGAACCAGTTATTAATATGGTGGTCATGATTCTATCATTCCTTCTACCTGTATTAATTGCCTCTTCATTATAAGAGTTTTCCCCTTTCTTTAATTTATTAATTAGTTAAATCAGTGAGAACTCATGTATTCTTTCTCTGTTTGGTGGGATATAATCTTTAGTACTGTTACTGATTTTGAGGGTCAAATCATTCCAGCTTTGGCTGTGGGAGCCCCTTCATTATGGCTTCTAGGCTGTTGTAACATGTGCAGGTCACTCTTGCAGCATTTCCCTGATCTTGGCCCAACATGATGTTCCAGGCTCATCTTGTATTTCCCCTGTTCCAGCCACTTCTCCAAAGAGCCTGGGTGTCTTCTTTTTATTATTATTTCATATTAATACAAGGGTACAAATGTTTAAGTTACCTTATTTTCATTTCTAAGGTAAAGTTCAAGTTGTAGGTGAGCCCTTCACCCAGGGGTTGTGCTGAACACCCTCACATTGTGCACATCAGGTGAGATCCCGTCAATCGCTCTCCCTCCTCCCCTCACCCCTCCAGCCCATGTTTCTTTTAGTGCATAATAGTGTTTAGAAACCAAGACATCTGGACACAACGGAGGTGTCACTGCTTCTAGGCCCAGGAAGCAGACATTAAATAGATAAATGTATATACAGCCGCACACATTGTGTATGTGTCCATGTGTACACTCAACTATCTCTACATATGTTATATCTATTTCTTATTCAGCTATCTAAAGACATTAAAACCCACAAGTTTATACTGATACATCTATCCAGTATCTCCAGGTTGATTCCATCCCTCCTTCTTTTTATATTTGCAATTCTCTTCCACAGTATATTTACTTTTCTGCTTTATCTTATAAGGTAGAGAAAGTCATTGGAATGGTTAAGCCATATTCCCAGTGAAAATGAAGCCCACTTTCTAAAGTTCAGTATTTATTGAGTGTTTTTTTGCCTTGTTAATCTAAGGTTAGTTGGGTTTGTGTTTCCTTGCCCCCTTCAGTGGGGTTATGCTATTCATTGGAGATATGACTTAATTTGATTTTGGCTGTATTCCATTATAGGGTTTGGCCCCATCTGTGTTGATTGACTTTGTTTTTTGTTGTTGTTGTTGCCATTAAACATGGGAAATATGCTTCCAAAAACAGGGCTGTAGGAAAGATCTATTCAGAGAACTGCTGCTCTGCTCTCAGGCTGTCCCCTCCATCAGTCCCCTACTGATCACACCCTCCATCAGTCTCCTTACTCTCCGGTTTCTTTTTGTTCAAATGAGCAAATACATATTTTTTATTTTCTCTTATTTCTTACACAAAAAGTGGCATAATATGGATCTCATTCTACACATCTATTATATCAGCACAAATCTCAGAAGCAAAATGAAAATACTATTGTCACACTCTTAAAAACCCATGATGATTAAGTCTTAATTAAGTTAGTATCTTGTTAGTCTCTAAAAATGGAGTATATGCAAGATCTGTTGAGGTGTGGAAACAAAATAGTGGAAGCTTACATATGTTAACTCACAAAGCTTTGAAAGAAGTTAGCCATTAACTAACATGTTTTGTGTGGCTGGTTAATGGTGCTCTCGCCATTCTGAATGAAGGTCTTTTATGGAAGTGAAAGAATTGATAGGTAATGAATTGTCAACACTTCCAAATAGAGACCAAGCTTTCTCCATGACTTAATGCATCTCAGAATGCCTACTATGGTGCCCCTTACAGAGTAAAGGTGCTCATTTCTTGAGTGCATACTAGTTCCCAGGCATGTATCAGTCATGATATCTTGTCACTGGACAAGATACACAAATGCTCAGCCAGTGAAAAATTGGCTATCGTATTTTTTTCTTAAAAAATTATTGTAGCATGAAAAAATTTTTTTGAGAAAAACTTAAACTTTCTTTTGTACATTTCTCCCTCATCTTCCATATTTATATATATAAAATATATATTTTTTATATATATGGATATATCTTCCATATCTTATATATATATATATATATATATATATATATTTTTTTTTTTTTTTTTTTTTTTTTTTTAATTTAGACAAAGTCTCATCTCACTCTGTCATCCTTGGTGGAGTGCCATGGCATCACTGCAACCTCAAATTCTTGGGCTTGAGCAATCCTCTTGCCTCAGCCTTGTGAGTAGCTGGCACTACAGGCACCCACCATGACATCAGCTAGTTTTTCTTAGTAGAGATAGGGTCTCTGTCTTGCTCAAGCTGGTCTTAAACTCCTGAGCTCAAGCAATCCACTCTCTCAGCCTCCCACAGTGCTAGGATTACAGGCGTGAGCCACCGCGCTTGGCATCTTTACAATATTTTTGATAATTAAGTTTGAATGCCTGTAGGATACTTTTCCTTTTGATGTCTTTATAATTGCCCTAAAAATTCCTTGATTGTTAGGCCTTTGGCATTTTGCAAGAATTGAATTGGCATGCAGACACATTCAGTGGGTTTTCTTGATGTACAGTATGCTTGCTTCCATTGTCATGGAAGTTTTAAATTACAGAATTTCCATATGATCATGAATTTGGTTGCTATAAAAATGAGCATTTACTAATGTGGAAAGCTGTCCATGATATATGAAAAGATATAATATATAGACCCATTTTTGTGTAAAGACACACTATTTATAAATGCATGTCTCTGTTGTTAGGTATAGTATATAAGAGACAAGGGGCTTCTGCACCTGACTCCTTGGCCCCTCACCTGTGCTGGCTTGAGCACTAAGGTATTGCCTGCTGCCAAACACGCAGCGCTCTTCCACGCCAACATCATCAAGGGGTAATTCCAAGGAATGATAATGGCACAGACACTGCAAGGGAATAAATTTGACATCCTTAGAGGTCTCAGACTAACACAAATCATGTGTCACTCAAAGACACTCTCCCTATCTTACCCAAGCGGCTCCTTCTTGGTGAAGGCCAGGTTGCGATTTGGACGGGCCTGGTTGATTGGAATTGTAGAACCCTAGACAATAAAAGAAGTTGATATTTATTTAGTTCCTGAAATAGACTCTCACTCTGTTGCCCTAACCTAGAGTACCAATGCATCAGCCTAGCTCACAGCAATCTCAAATTCCTAGATTCAAGAGATCTTCCTGCCACAGCCTCCCAAGTAGCTGGGATTATAGACACCTGCCACAATATCCAGCTAATTTTTATATTTTTAGTAGAGACAAGGTCTTGCTCTTGCTCAGGCTGTTCTCAAACTCCTGAGCTCAAAAGATCCTCCGGCCTTGTCTACCCAGAGTGTTAGGATTACAGCTGTGAGCCACCATGGCTGGCCTTATTTTACTAATTTAAATTAGCAATTAAAAAAAAAAAATCTTAAATCTCAAAGTACCCATCTGCTGTTCTTCTCTCTTATTTTTCCTTGAAAAGACAGTGTTAGTTACATATTTATATTTATAGATATCTATGGTTATATCCAAACCTACATACGAGGTAGATCTGACACAGTGCCTGGTACAATTTTCCTTTCAGAACAAATAACATTTGCACTTACCTGAATTTTGTCGCACCAGCCAGCAAAATATCGGAATGTTTGCACAGACATTCCAATGTGAGTCTTCAGGGCCAAAGTGTAGACAGCCCCTGAGTCGAGGGCTTCAATGGTCGCCAGCTCTTCTTGGTTCTCTTCCAGTAGGTCTGCAAGTCTGTATGGTCAGTGAAAGAAATTCATTCAACAAGTATTGATTGAGCCTGTATTCCACTTAATGCACTATTCTTTTTTTTGAGACAGAGCCTCACTCGATTGCCGTGGGTAGAGTGCTGTGGCATCATAGCACAGCAACCTCAAACTCTTGGGCTTGAGTAATCCTCTTACCTGAGCCTCCTGAGTAGCTGAGACTACAGGCAGGCACCACTATGCGCAGGTAGTTTTTCTATTTTTAGTAGAGATGGGGTCTCTGCTCAGGTTCTCAAACTCCTGAGCTTAAGCAATCCACCTGCCTCGGCCTCCCAGAGTGCTAGGATTCCGGGTATAAGCCACTGTGCCCAGCCTGTACTGCACTATTCCAAGGACTGAGAGAATTCAGAGGTGAACACAGGTGGACCAGGTGGCTGCCCTTAGGGACACTACGGTCCAGCAGGGAAGATAGACATTGAACAAATAATTTCATAATTTGTTTTAAGAGTTAGAAAAGGCAGAGGGTATGGGAAGCATGTACAACTTGCCTCATATATGTATAAGAAGTAACACAGCAACTGAACCACACTAACCCAAGGTCAATGATAGAAAACAGTGGAAATAGGCATAGTTCCTGAATAACACGGGGAAATCTGCAACCCGCTCCTTTTAAGGGCTCATGAACACCTGAGGATTTTTGGTTGGTACAGAAACATTTCCAGCACTAACCGCAGAGGACAAGATAGAAACAGAGATAGAGAATGAATTACAAACACCACAACAGATTCCTGCTGGGTTTTCAGTTGCTATGAGAAAGTAAGTACAGGACTGAATGATGACTATGAAATAAAACCTACTTTGTGTTTTGGGTTCACCTGCTCCATTTCTTTTCCTTTGTTCCTTCAGTGGTTTTCGGAGCTATTTATTCCTTTTGGGCCATTCTAGAGTTGGGCTCAAGAGCCCCCCTTCCCTAATGTTTCTTCCAGATCTTACTCTAAGAGATCTTTTGACAAAGGTGAGCTATTTGGTTTCAGGTAAGCAGAAAACTGGATTTATGATTGAATCCGATTACTGCTGGCATACTCACTTACTGATTTATGATCTTTTTCCCAGGCCTCATTATTTTTTCCTCCTTGTTCTTATTCCTTACACATCAAGTAGATCTAAAATTTGTCTTTGAAAACAATAGGATGCTGGATATTTTAAATTTGCTGCTCTATATCTATTCTCCAGCCTGCTCTGTGACCTTGACCATGGTGAATGACCTGTATAGACTGTATCAGCTGGCTCCCTGGTGAAAGAACAGGGGCCACCTGCAGGAGATTGGTAAACTGGAGGAGAAGTGGTCAGATAATTAAATCAATCCCCAACTCCCTCACCAATGGGGAGTGGTTCAGCAGCTGCTGTGTCCCTCTCCCATAGACCATGGGAGTGTGGTGCTCGCCTACAGCAACAGAGCTTGCTAGCTTCTTCCTGTGTCCCTTCAGACCTTGGAGGAGCAGCAGCTTCCTGCTATGCTAGCCCTGCCAGGGATGATTCATGATGCTTTGTTGGATTTTCTTGACCTTGTCCACATCTTTGTAAATAGGCCCTTATTAAACTTAGTTTCCTATTGGGACCTTGACCAATATAAGCAAAACTCAGGAACTCACATATATGAGATTGCATGTGATTCAAGTAACAGTAGGTGTATTATATCATGGGTGCGTACTAGAATGTTTTGCAGGAATTTTTGAAATCTTGGCAATGTTAACCCATATCCAAAGGTAGTATACTTGGTTTTCTAAAAAACATACCTGTACATCAATCTCCCTCTTTCTCTTGCATTCATTCTTCCCCATTCACCATTTTCAAAAGCATCTTTTGCTGCTGCTACTGCTTTATCGACATCCGCCAAAGAAGCATATGACACTTTGCATATTGTCTATTTCAAGGAAGGATAGGTCACATAAAAGACATGTAGGTGGCTCTCGGAATTCATATTATATTAATAAGAAAAATGAGTATTACTTATAAAATACAAGGAATTTTATGATAAAATTAACGTATCTGGCAATATGATAAAGAAAAGAAACTATTTTAATATGAAAATGGTGAACATGGCTCAGCACCTGTAGCACAGTGTTACAGTGTCAGCCTCATACACTGAGGCTGGTGCGTTTGAGCCCTCCCAGGTTAGGGTTAGGGTGGTTACAGTGTCAGCCACATACACTGAGGCCTGCTAAACAACAATGACAACTGCAAATAAAAAGTAGCCGGGTGTTGTGGCAGATGCTACTCTGGAGGCTTAGGCAAGAGAATCACTTCAGCCCAAGAGTTGCTGTGAGCTGTGACACCATGGCACTCTACCAAGGGCAACATAGTGATACTCTGTCTCAAACAAAAAAAAAAAAAAATTAAATCTACTAGTGCCTTAGGGAGCTGAATTTCTTACTGTGTGTTTTCAGAGTCTGAATAGTTTTTCTGTATCTGGCTGTATGTGGAGTGTGCCTCTGATGTGTATAGGTATAGGTGTCTAAATTCATCATAAATATTCACTCTGTAGAAGCAGGTACTATAGCTAATAGCAGCCAGGACCACAATTGAATAGTTGAAAGAAATGCATGAAATACATTGTATGAAGTGCTCAGAGACAGAGTGATAGAATAAAAGAGTTTCATAAGACTGCTAGTTTTACAACTGTGTATAAACTAAAACCAATGGTCATGACACACTAAATAATTACTCACAGATCCATCTGTTGGGTTGATAGTGTCGTAAGTTTTTCCATCATCGGCATCTGTGAACTGTCCATTTATGAAACACTGATATGGCATTTTTACTGTCATTTCATTGACCTCCTTTGAGACCTAACAGAGAGAATTATATTAATAAATTCAATGGATTTCTATGTTTACTGATTTAATGTCAAATGGCAATTAGGAAGTGTATTCACTCTCTCAGAGGGAGAAATTGATCTATGGGATTCTAGTTGCTGCTGTCCAGAAGAGACATGCATATGTAAGATTTGGGGCTCAGGATGCTCAGCTTGTGATGACAGAGGTGTTCTAGCCTGGGTTTTATAAAGATCTGGGATTTTCTTCCTTACACGTGTGAAAGGCAACGCAAAAGACCTCCGGATAAGGGAATAGCGCCATCTAGTGGCAGTATCAACAGAGCACAGCCATGGGTGTCATTCAAATCATTGAAAATGCTTCTTGTTCAATAGGTATCTTTTTATACTAGTACCATTTTAAGTTATCTTTCCATAAGTTTCTTCTGATTTCCACTTTCTCCCATGTGTTGTCTAAACTGTACCCTCAACCATTGGCTAGCAAGCAAATTTAGGTTAGTCAATAATTTTTTTTTGAGACAAGGTCTTACTTTGTCATCTACAGTTAGAGTGCAGTGGGGTTTACTGCAACTTCAAATTCCCAGGCTCAAGCAATCCTCCTGCCTCAGCCTCCTGAGTAGCTGGGACTATAGGTGTGTGCCATTATGCCTGCATAATTTTATATATTTTTTTGTAGAGATGGGGTCTCCCTCTTGTTCAGTCTGATTCAAACTTTTGACCTCAAGTGATTCTTCCTCTTCGTCCTCCCGGAGTACTAGGATTATAGGCGTGAGCCTCCGTGACCAGTCAATACTTAAATTTTATGTGGCTCAGTTTTTCAACAAGAAAATGGAGATAATGATAACTGTTTCATACAGTTAATGTGAGGAATTATTGAAATAGTATATGTGAAAGATCATGATTGTCATAAAATTCCATATCAATGCAAGGTATTAAAAAGGAAAGGCAATTATTTTAAAATTTCTTTTTTTTTTATTTAACACAGAGTCTCACTATGTCACTCTGGGTAGAGTACCGTGGCATCACAGCACACAGCAACTTCAAACTCTTGGGCTTAAGCAATTCTCTTGCCTAAGCCTCCTGAGTAGCTGGGACTATAGGTACCCACCACAACACCCAGCTATTATTAGGTTGCCGTTGTCCTGGCTGTTTAGCTGGCCCAGGCTGGGTTCAAACCTGTCACCCTCGGTGCCTGTGGTCGACACTGTAACCACTATGCTATAGGCGCTGCCTATTTTTAAATTTCTTAAAGAGACAATGGGAATGATTAAAAAAGAAATAAAAAATAATAAGACAGTATCTTGCCTTTTCCCATATAAAGTGCTGAGGCTCTATAAACTTTTTCCATTGTGTTTATGTAGGACATAAGGAAGGAAATTTCATGTGAATCAATGTGTTCAGTCCTTGCAAATAGTCTACTTTTCTACAATCATTGTTCTTCAAATGTAATGAGTGTCTTACATGTAGTATCTAATTTGATTCTTCCAACAATGCTATGAAGTGGATGTTATTATTATTATCCCATTTAACATATGAAAGTTAGACAATTAAGTTCATGAATTCATCCTAGAAAAAGTGATTTGAAGAGTAGACTAGGTACTGGTATCAGTGTATAGCTTCCCAAGGGGAGTACTTCAAAGGTGACCATAGTTGATATTCAGCAATGAGGTATGTAGCACTTTTTCTAGGACGAGTTTACCAACTTAATTTTTGGACCTCATGTGAGGAAACTAAGACTTAGGAAAGTGAAGTCACTTGTCCAAGGTCACACACCCAGGTAAGCTTTGGTACATAGATTCAATCTAAGTTGATCTGACTCCAAATTCACGTTAAGAGCCATTTGAGGCTGAGCATGGTGGCTCATGACTGTAATCCTAGCACTCTGGAGGCTGAAGTGGGAGGATTGCTTGAGCTCAGGAGTTCAAGACCAGCCTGAGGAAGAGTGAGACCCCATCTCTACTAAAAATAGAAAATTCAGCTGGGCTTTGTGGTGGGCACCTGTAGTCCCAGCTACTCAGGAGGCTAAGGCAGGAGGATCACTTGAATCCAAGAATTTGAGGTTGCTGTGAGCTAGGCTAAGGTCATGGCACCCTAGTTAGGAGATTGTCTCAACAACAACAAAAAAAGTAGCCAGTTTTCAACAAAAGACAGACAATAGTAAATGTTGGTGTGGATATAGAGAAGTTGGAATCTTCATACATTGCTTGAGGGATTATAAATGGTGTGGCCATTTGGAAAAACAGTCTGGCAATTCCTCAAAAAGTTAAAGAGTTACCATATAACTCATCAATTCTCATCCTATGTATATGCTCAAGAAAATTGAAAACATATGTTCATGAACAAACTCACACATGAATTTTCATAGCATTATTCCTAATAGCCCCAAATTGGAAACAACCCACATGTACATCGACTAACTGATGAATCAACTGATGAATGGATAAACTATGGTATATTCCTATAATAGAATATTATTTGGCCAGGAAAAGGAATAAAGTGATAGCATGTGCTACAAATAGGTGAACTTGAGCCCATTATGCTAAGTGGGAGAAGCCACATATTGGGTGATTCCATTTATATATAATATCTAGAACAAGCAAACCCCTAGGCACAGAAAGGAGATTAGCAGTTTCTAGAAACTGGGAATGGGATGTGGGGGAGGGAGTAGAGAATGAGAGGCAACAGGTGCAGGGTTTTTAGGGAGGCGATGAAAATGTTCCAAATCAGGTAGAGTGACAGCTACACAACTCTATAAATATAATAAAAACCACCAAAATGTATTTTTATTTTGAGACACAGTCTCTGTCGCCCTAGGTAGAGTGCTGTGGCATCATAGCTCACAGCAACATCAAACTCTTGGCCTCAGCACATCCTCCTGCCTCAGCCTCCTGTGTAGCTGGGACTACAGGTGCCTGCCACCATGCCAAGGTAGTTTTTTTTTATTTTTAGTAGAGATGGGTAGAGATTGCTCAGGCTGATTTTGAACTCCTGAGCTCAAGTGATCCTCCTGCCTGGGCCTCCCATAGTACTAGGATTAGAGGTGTGAGCCACCGCGCCTAGCCTCAAATATATACTTTTAAAGGGTGACTTTTATGGTCTCTGATTTATATCGCTTAATAAAGCTGTTAGTTTTTTTTTTTGTTGTTGTTGTTGTTGTTTGTTTGTTTGTTTTTGAGACAGAGCCTCAAGCTGTCACTCTGAGTAGAGTACCGTGGCATCACAGCTCACAGCAACCTCCAACTCCTGGGCTCAAGCGATTCTCCTGCCTCGGCCTCCCAAGTAGCTGGGACTATAGGCGCCCACCACAACACCCTGCTATTTTTTGGTTGCAGCCGTCATTGTTGTTTGGCGAGCCTGGGCTGGATTAGAACCTGCCAGCTCAGGTGTATGTGGCTGGCACCTTAGCCGCTTAAGCCACAGGCGCCAAGCCTAAAGCTATTAGTTTTTAAAGGTGATAAATGTAAAATCAAATGTATAACAGGCACAGCATTCTCCTGTGTGTATGGACGCAGTGACTTCAAGTTGAAAGGTCAAGGAGAAGCTTACATAGTCCACGGCCAGCTCCGCCTCTTGATCCTCTCCTCTCAGTTTCCTCACCACCTTTTGGATGAAGTCGTCAAACTTGGTGGCCATATAGACGTCTTCATTCTGTAACTGAAGCCCACCACATTTCTGTCTGATCTCTTCAACCAGCCTTAAAGCAAGAACCAGCTTTATGTTATTGACAGTTTTAAAAGGGCTTGGGGGACTGTATTACTAGCATTTCTGAAGTTAGGGGGAGTTGTTTTTATTTTAAGAGACAATGTCTCACCCTCTTACTCGAGCTGGAGTACAATTGCGCAATCTCAATGCAACCTTGAACTCCTAGGCTCAAAAGACCTCCTGCCTCTGCATTCTGAGTTGCTGGGACTGCAGGTGTGTACCACCATGCTGGCTAATTTTTTAAATTTTCATAGCGACTAGGGTCTCATTATGTTTCCCAGGCTGGTCTCCAATTCCTGGTCTTCCTGCCTCAGCCTCCTAAGGTGGAAGGATTTATAGGATGAGCAACTGTGCCTGGCCCTTGAGTTGTTTTGAAGTAAGACTTATCTCAGGCTTGGCACCTGTAGCTCAAACGGCTAAGGCACCAGCCACATACACCAGAGCCGGCAGGTTCGAATCCAGCCCGGGCCTACCAAACAACAATGACAACTACAACTAAAAAACAGCCAGGCATTGTGGCGGGCACTTGTAGTCCCAGCATACTTGGGAGGCTGAGGCAAGAGAATCGCTTAAGCCCAGGAGTTAGAGGTTGCTGTGAGCTGTGACGCCATGGTACTCTACCCAGGACGAAAGCTTGAGGCTCTGTTTCCAAAAAAAAAAAAGACTTATCTCACATGCTTAATTATATCCTATGAGATCTTCTGCAATAATGATCAGAGATGTTGATAAGCCTAGGAGTGAGAAAATTAAAAATTTGTCTTGAAGTACAGTGGCAATTTTTTTGTTTTTAATTTATAACTAAAAAGGAAAGAAATAAAGGAAAAAACATTATAATTACTCACAAGCAAGATAGTAAAGGAAATATAAAGTCAGTTCCTTTCTTTTCAAGTATACTCAAGGAACAAAAAATTAGGACAGTTTCCTAACTATAAAGATTCTGAGAACAGGGCTGGGTGCAATGGCTCAATCAGTGCCTGTAATCTCAGTTCAGTGCTTGTAATCCTAGCACTGTGATAGGCTGAAGCAGGTGGATTGCTTGAGCTCACGAGTTCAAGACCAGCCTGAGCACGAGGGAGACCCCATCTCTACTAAAAATAGAAAAACTCACTGAGTGTCAAGCATTAGAGCAGGCACCTGTAGTCCCAGCTTCTGAGGAGGCTAAGGCAAGAAGATCACTTGAGCCCAATGAGGTTGTTGTGACCTAGGATGATGCCACCAGCCCTCTACCCAGGATGAAAGAGTGAGACTCTGTCTCAAAAAAAAAAAAAAAAAAAATTTAAAAGATTATGAGAATGAATATCATATTATAGAATATTTTCTGTAAACTATGCATAGGAATAAAATGGACATTTTCTTGTATTAAACGGTTAATGTAGATACTAGCTGGAACCATGCAGCATGTCAATCTAATGTTTGACGCCCTTTCTACTTCCTTTGATTTTCACTGTGAATTTGGCAAATTATAGCTGTTATCTGAAATCTTGAATGGCAATGGTGTAATAGGTACATTAGAGAACCCACCGTGGATGTTGCTTAATCTCTGAAAGAGATGAGAGGCCTTGGTAATCAAGAGAATAAGATCAAATGACCATGGTAAGTTAGACACCCAAGCAGAAAATCTTGCTAGCAAAAAAAAGAAAACCAAAAAGTATTAATAATGCAGTTTTGAAATCTTGAGTTACGCTAATTAGAAGTTTCTGGGAACTCATGAATCACAGCTGAGACATCTGTAATTTGAGGAACCAAATGCTACACTTTCGATAATACTGCATACCCTGTAAATGATTGTTTTTAATTTCTAGAATAAAAGCTCCACTTAAAAAAGGGGGGTAAGGGGGGCTTTGTCTAATTTACAACTGTACTCCCAAGGCCAAAATTGTTTCTGATATGTGTACATGTTCAATAAATCGTGTTAAATGAGTGAATAAATGAATAAGTAGAATATTCCTCAGGGATATTGCTTTGTAAATATGAAGGATTTTGTCAAGAGGAGGAACATTCTTTACCTTGTTTACTTAGTGAATGGCCATCGCATGGCCTGGAATGAAAATACCCTGAGCGTCTATTCTCTGCACCCACCATCAAGGGACTGCACAACCCCCTGGTTAGTTTCCACCTGCCTCAAAGGAAAAGCTTCTCTGTAGGACTCTGCACCATTAGGATCTTGGTACACTTTTCCTGCCATAGTGAAGGCTTTCTGGAACTTTAGCCTGCCTTTCTTTCTTTCTTTCTTTCTTTCTTTCTTTCTTTCTTTCTTTCCTTCTTTCTTTTTCAGACAGAGTCTCCTTTTTATCATCCTTGGTAGAGTGCTGTGGCATCACAGATCATAGCAACCTCCAACTCCTGGCCTTAGGCGATTCTCTTGCCTCAGCCTCCCGAGTAGCTAGGACTATAGGCACCTGCCACAACACCTAGCTATTTTTTTTTGTTGCAGTTTGGCAGGGGCTGGGTTTGAACTTGCCACCCTTGGTCTATGGGGTTGGGCCATACCAACTGAGGCACAAGCACTGCCCGGAACTCTAGCCTTTTCAACTTACTGTAAACCTCTGTGGAGAAATTCTGATTACCCTTATTCTTGCAAGTAGCCTCATAACTCTCATTCCAGATCTATCTTACTGGGTAATTTGGGGAATTAGGAGAAACAAAAATTGGAGCAGGAGGAGTGCAATCAATGTCAGGTATCCTTCTGGATCTGACTGCACAGGAAATTCCCTCTTAATATTTTCACCCAGAGCTTCTCAGTTGTGATGTCTTATTTGAGGAAAATCAGCTAAGAAATGTGAGAACCAATTTTAAAAAGAAGCAGACAATTATAAAGCTTGGTTTTCTAGGTGTGCAGAAAGTATACAAACAACTTCTGGTTAGCAGCACAGAGGAGTAAACAGATACATTGTATGTGCTTGACCATGGAAAGGACAAAAAAAAAAGGCGAAGAAAAGAGATGTGTAGCTGCTGGGTATGATGGGGTGATAACATCCAGAACCAAGAGTTTGAATTTGATTGTCAAAATCAAAATCCTGAGTGCAGGGATGTGAGTCAATAACGTGTTGAGTAACATTAGGTTTTACCTGACAACATCCATTGAGCTTGCTCCAGATTTAAAGAAGTCTGTTGAGTCTTCAATAACAGGAACGTTGCTTAAAATTCCAGCCCAGATAACCTACACAAAAAGGGAAACACATATGAATCAAAGACACCTACTTCCTCTTCACCTGTATACAGAGCTTGACTACACTCACAGCCTCTCTCCCAGGGGGATGGAGCCAATGAGTAAGAGCGGAAGCGACTTGCACCACCCCAGTCCTGGCCTGTGGAGAATGTTCTCCAGACCATTCTCTGGGTCCTTTGTGCTTTTGCCCATTTGGCTGTCTAGGATGGAAGTGCCCCCCAGAGTGACCTTTAGGATAGCAGAGACTGGGCCTGAATGACTTCAACCTAGACTACCTTGGATTACTTATGTGGGAAATAAATTTATATATGCTGTGTCTGAGCATATACATTTGGGAGTTGACTTCTTACCATAGCTAATACAAAAGAAAGAAAATCTTTTCCAGCCTTAATACTTTGAGGACTGATAGTACCAGTTAGGAACATGCTTCAGTTTTCCAAGGTAAGAGTGATATTAGGGTTGTCACATGTTCACCTTGATGGTCTCTGCCACCTTCACCTCTTCAGCTGTAAGTTCCACCACCGATGTCTCACCCGCTGAAAAGTACTGAGAGGCAGGAATCATTTTTCCATCTTCAAACTGCAGATTTCTCACTACCAGCTACAAAATAGTGACAAAACAAGTGTAAACACTAAAGATTAGGACAATCCAAAAGTCAGGCTGGTGGGAGGAGGAGTCATATATATCCTATGTCTAGAAGGACAGGCGTATTTGGAAAATACAAAGATGTGGATTAAAAGCCCTTGCCACTACGTATAAAAGGACTAAGTGGCATTTTAATAATGGCAGTAGAAAGGAGAAGGTTAAGCCTTTCAGATAGCTACATCTGAAAATGGATAATAAGCCCTGAGAAAGTTGACATTTGGATGAAAACCTACTATAACAAGGACAGACATTACTACTCCTGCCACAGCTCTGCCGCTGGGTTGTCAAAGCCCTCGCTCTGCACACCACGAAGTGTGTATTCGTGTACTAGACTATCTCACGTGCTTGCGTAATCCACATGTCCAGATGGAGGCAGAGGACATTCTCATTCCCATTTTACTGGGGCAGAAATGAAGGCTCAGTGAGGTTAAGAAATCTGCCCAGCACCACCCAGATAGTCAGTAACAGAGCTGGGATTAGGACCCAGAATTAGCTGGACTCTGAAGTCCACCATCTTGACAACTGATGTATTCTGCAGCAACTGGAAAATGTCTGTGAGTTACAAATTCCCTTTTGCCCTCTTCCTTGGGGAGCTACCTGGCAGTACACTGCAGCCCAGAGCCAACACCCCCAAGCACAGGCAGCGTAGGTAGGTGTCTTCCTGGTGAAGGAGTGACTAACAGCATCAGAGGGGGGCCAAATACATTTCCCTTACCCCTTCCAGACGCTGGCACGCCCCTCTCTGTTATTTATATGGAAAGACTGAGGCTCAGAGTGGAGAACCACCCTGCCTAAGACCAGGGCATGAGATAGTAGGGATTCCCTTCCTTGTCCCTTGACTGAATGCCAAGGTCCTTCTACCTTTCCAGACTACTAAGCAGACTATGAGATGCCTTGTCCTCCTCAGGGCACACGGAGCCAGCTCCTTCCCACAGACAAAAGGGGGCAGAGCTATCCTGAGCCTCCCCACATCCTAGTACAGAGCCAGATGACCTTGTACAAGCTATTACCTTGATAGCTTGGGTACAGAAGGAAGCCAAAGTGGTTATTTTATACGGGACCATATTTCATAGGTTATTTCATTGGTGACTCACCGCTTTTCCATCGTTACCAAAAAGAACAAGTCCATTTTTGGTGACAAGACCAGGTTTCTTGGCACCTTTAATTTCCAGAGGTTCTCCGGAAGGGACAGAGCTGTTTAGTAACGTAGAACCATAGAAAGTAATCATCTAAAAAAGAGATCAAACCAAAATTGTAAAACCAGGAGCAGAGCTGTTCACAGGGGTGTATGCAAGCATCGCTCCCTGCAGGGGGAAAAAGCTGAAGTTCACGTTATCATCGATAATAAAACTGAGACACCGGGCAGTGCCTGTGGTTCAAAGGAGTAGGGCGCTGGCCCCATATACCGGAGGTGGTGGTTTCAAACCCAGCCCTGGCCAAAAACTGCCAAAAAAAAAAAAAAAAAACAAAACTCCAAAAGACTGAGACACCACAGTATGAGAGACTGTATTAATCATCTTTAAAATGCCACAAAGCAAGAGATTGTCTATGAATGTGTGATTGAAGAGGCTCAAAAATGCCCCACATCAGGCAACCTAAGTATACATTTATCACATAGTCACCTTGATACAAAGGTGAGTAAGACAAAATGCTCTTAGCCTCTAGAGCCTGCAGCTAGAGTTTGTGGGGGGCAGGAAGGTATTAGGGGAGGTGTCAGTGAGGAGAGGTGCAGAGAAGTAAACAGACTATTACAATGTGGTGTGACAGGTGATGAGAAGGACAGGGGATTTCGTACATCCGCTCATAGAAACAGCACTGGATCCAGACTATAACCAAGAGAAACTGATTTATAATTGTAATTCTCTGTTAGCGACCATTTATGGAGCACTCTCATAGTTAACATTTATTGAATATTTACTCTATGCCAGGGACTATGTACTTAAATGAATTAACATGTATTAACTCATTTAATCTTCGCAATAACCCATAACTCATAAGGGAGGCAGCATTATTAGTCCCATTTTACGGGGAGGAATCCAAGGCACCCAATGAAGGGTTAAGTAACCTGTCCGAGGTTACATCGTAAATAGTGGCAGAGCCAGAACTTTAATGGAAATGTAAAACTTCCTCCTAAACCACTACACTAACTTCCTTCCTTGGTCATTCACCGAGTCCACGTATTCTTTATTGGCACCCACTTTGCACTGGAAATCTTGCTTGACTGCTGATGTTGTCAAGACCGTGACAGGCAGCCCTCATGAGTTATACCTGAGTGTGGGCCTCAGTTATAGCATTTCTCTAACTGCCTTGCGATTGTGTATTCACTTCTCTGCTTTCCCTGTAAAACTGCAGTCTGCTTGCAAGCAGGAGCTGTGCCTGGCATCCGCTTCACAATGAATGCTCAGTATGTGCAGAATCCAGAGAAGAGTAAGTCACAGCCCCTGCCCTTGACCCTGCCCATGACCCAGGGAAAAACCCAGGGAAGCCAGACTTATCTGTCATGCCTCTTACAAAGGTACTATGGGGGTGGGGATAGTGGACCCTAAAACATACCTGTCCATTTATCTCTGTCCAGGCTCCAGGGACTTTATCATGACCTCGAATCCAGTTATGCAAAACTTCAGCAGGCTGATCCCAAGAAATCTAGGAAAGCACAGAGCACAGGCTGACCTTCCACTGGCTGTGAGTCTCTAAGGCAGTACGAACATTTCTATCAGTGGCAGAAGTGGGGAGGGCTAGGCCGGGCTGGCTTGGAGATCCACCTTTAGGTGAGGCCATAGTACATTGGGAACTACTTAAAGGCAGAGGGCCATGAACTCTGGATGTGTTATTGAGTTGATATAAGTACCTCAGCATTTTCCTTTTTCTGGATACCTTCATATGTTGCCCCTTCTTCTGGCTGAGGAACACGAGGAGCTTTTCCATCAGCTATGAGTTGGACAGCTTCTACCTAAGGCCAAAAATGTTACCTGTGTTACAGCCCAATGATCAACAATAGCATGGTCTGTTTAAATGGAGTTTCTGCCTAATGGAACTACTACCTCCAACCTTGTTCACAGCCCGACTGTACTAATAACTACCATTTCTTCAGGTCCATCTGTGTGCCAAGGTTATACCGTAAATAGTGGCAGAGCCAGAACTGGTTGACAGTATTTTACAAAAGCAGCTTCTTTATGTAAAATATCCCTTGCAAACATCACAAACATCCTATAAGGTGGGTATTATTATTCCCTTTTTACACATGGGAAAACTGTGACTTAGAAAATTTAAGCAGGCTGAGCACAGTGGCTCACACCTGTAAACCCAACAATTTAGAAGGTTGCGGTGAGAGGATCACTCGTGATCAAGAGTTTGAGACCAGCCTGGGCAACATAGCAAGACTCCCTCTCTACAAAAATAAAGTTAAAAATTAGTCGGGCATGGTGGTACACACCTGTAGTCCCAGCTACTCAGGAGGCTGAAGTGGGAGGATCCCTTGAGCTTGAGAGTTTGAGGCTGCAGTGAGCAAGATTGCGTCTCTGCACTCCCACAGGTGAGAGTTGAAGAAAGTTAAGCAACTAGCTGAGGATCACAGAGACAGCTGGTAGGTGTTGGGAGTAGGATCTGCATCCAGGTCTATCTACTTACAGTGTCAAGCCTGCCCTCTTAAAATTTACTCCCCTCCCATTTTTTTTTTGAGACAGAGTCTCACTCTAGCACCCTGAGTAGAGTGCCGTGGCAGCATAGCTCACAGCAACCTCAAGCTCTTGGCTCAAGTGATCATCTTGCCTCGGTTTTTCTGTTTTTAGTAGAGATGGGGTCTTGCTATGACTCAGGCTGTTCTCGAACTCCTGAGCTCAAGCAATCCACCTCCCTCGGCCTCCCAGAGTGCTAGGATTAAAGGCATGAGCTATAGCACCCAATCAAATTACTTCCTTCTGTAAGCAAACTCCAACCTCCACTTTGGGGATTCAGTGGGAATTACAAATATAATGTATAAAACAAGTCATTATGAGTAGTTTGCCCATCATGATGTTTCTATAAAATGATCATTGTTGTATTTCATTAATTCAATTTGCTTTCTAGTTTAGGACACCTAGAATCTTAAACGTTAAAATCTATCTATGAATTTAAATGCCTTCGGGATGTTTGCCTTAGTCGAGAGCCTCTCCTCTTCCCTGAGAGGCCTAAGTGAGCTCAGGTTCTCAGATTTCTCTCTAAGGATTGACAGCAGCTGGCCAACTTCCTGGGAACACAAGGCAGGAGCCACCAGGGACCAGGCCCAAGTTTCCAGCTCATATCATCCACTCCCCTCCATACAGGCAGTCCCCAGGTTACAATTGAGATAGGTTCTGTAGGTTTGTTCTTAAGTTTAATTCTGTTAATTACAAGAGCCCCTGTTCCTAAGTGCAAGTTATACATCAGTCAGATGTTTGTATCTTGGGGACTTACTGTAAGAGCCCCCGTTCCTAAGTGCAAGTTGTAAGTCAGTTAGATGTTCATAGCTCAGGGACTGCTCCGTTCCTAAGTGCAAGTTGTAAGTCAGTCAGATGTTGGTAACTCTGTATCTATACCATCAGATATAGAATCTGGGCTTGAGCAAACGTTACTGAACACACTTTATGCTCTAGTGATTATAATTATCATTTTTGGCACCTACTGTGTTCCAGATGCCTCACACAAATAATGTCATTTAATTTTCACAACAACCCTATAAGTTAGGCAGTATTATCCACATTTTATTTTATTTTATTTTTTGTTTTTTATTTTTTTCTTACTTTGTCACCCTTGGTAGAGTGCCTCCCAGCAACCTTAAACTCTTGGGCTTAAATGATCCTCTTGCCTCAGCCTCTTGAGTAGCTGGGACTACAGGTGCCCGGCACAACACCTGGCTATTTTTAGAAATGAGGGTCTCACTCTGGCTCAGGCGGGTCTCGAACTCGTGAGCTCAGGTAATCCACCTGTTCAGCCTCCCCAAGTGCTAGGATTACAGGCAGGAGCCTTATTATCCACATTCTATAGATGAGGGAACCAAGACTAAAGAGGTGAAGTGACTTGCCTGTTGTCATATAACAAGTTAGAGAGAGAATGAGAATGACAGCTTAGGTCTTTGGGACCCCAAAGGCCTCTTCCCTAAGTTACTGAATGGTAGAAATGAAGAGCTGCCTCCCTCCCCTGAGTCAATGGACATTACTTTCTGTCATCTCGCTACCTCTATGATACCAATTCTGGAAAAAAATAACATTAAAATTATCTGCTAAATCTTTCAATGTTTTTGTAGGCTAATATTTCAATATTTTTACTTTTTGGTGTACATGCTTTGGGCTTTTTACCCAGCGTACGCCTGAGTAAATAAATAACAACAAATTTCACCCAGTTATATAGACTAATTTAAAATCCTTTTGAAGGAAGTCCAAGTTACATAGCAAAATTTCTTAAGTTTTTGTACACTTCTTAACAATTAGTCATTATAAATGGTGTCAGAGATTCGCATACTTGACACAAGAAATAGAGCTGTTTCTTTGCTACTTGGTCCATTTGATTACTACTCTCAGAAGAACAAGTCAGAGTCACAGGCTGAGAAATCACAAAGTTCAGATTCCCACCCTAAATATACTACCCCATTGGTAAATATAAAACCTAATTTTGTTTCTAAGCTTTACATTTTTAGTGAAAAGTCATGTAGGTAAATATTCTGGGGCATTCATTGAGGGTACAAGAAACCAGGTTATACTGATTGCATTTGTTAGGTAAAGTCCCACTTACAATGGTGTCTTGCCCCCAAAAGGTGTGGCACACACCAAGTCCTCCTTCTTTCTCTCTCTGCTCTCCCCTTCCCTGACCCCCTAGTAAATTCTTAATAAAAGAAAAATATTTCCCTAAGTTTAAAGGTTTATTAGTTTCTTCTTGTTGGCATAACTATACTGACCATGGCCTTGATTCCTTCAGGAAAAAGAAATCGATTATAAAGTGAGTCCACTGTATCATTGGGTTGCACATCACATGATTTCTGCAGAAGAACAGGTCCTGTGTCTAAACCTTCATCAGCCCAGAAAACAGAGAATCCAGCTTTCTTATCTCCCATAATTAGAGTCCTATGAAAAGAAGAATTTCAACTTAAGACGTTGGGTAACTGCATCATAACGTGACAAATTCATGATATTAAAGTATAAGGTAGTTAAAATGGAAAAATAGGCAGTGAATGAAACTATTGTGCAAAGTTAACAGTACAGCTGGGATGGCAGAGCTCACGAAAGCAATACTTAATGGAACGGGTACTTTATACATCCTGGTACCTGCAGCCTTTCTTGTTAACATATAGAAATGACTTGCATTGAATTCACAAAGGCACTGGAGTGCACCACCACTACCACTCATTGATCCCCAGGTGTCAGCCTTCGAATTCAGGGTTAAGGAATTTGCCCACCTGGGTACAATTCCTACATCGTTCTTAACCCTATATTAAAATACGAACAGAAGATAAATCAGTGACGAGAAGAACTGAGAACTAAGAGAAAATGCTGGCCCTTCCGAAGCATATAGTACAAATAATACGCTAGATCTGTGAACAAACACAGATAAAAGCATGTCAGAGAGTAGGCTAATATGGAGAGAGTATGAAGTGGGAGGTCAGCCATGCCCAGGACCTAAATCGTTCTGACTTCTGAGCTACTAATTGAGCAAGACCTAAATCTATCATCAATCAATCACTCTTCAAAAATACTGAGAAATTCACTAGCATTATGTTATCAGGAGCCTGAAATATATTGAAATGCTTTAGCCCAATTATTCTGCATGTAGAAACAATGTGAAGCGAGAAAAACTATTAATACAGGTGCAAAAATACCTAATAAATGATAAAGCATTGTTTATAAGCGCCCAAAAGAAATTGGTGTATGTAATCTAACTTTAAATATAGTGAGTGTTTTTCAACACATTTAAACCAAGTGTCGACTTTCTGCTTATTCAACAACTTGACTCTGGGTGATAACAGGAAGATTTGCACGTAAAGGAGAGAAGGCCCACCCCAAACCACAGTGTAGTGTACCTATGGCATTAGGTGTCTGTTGTGTCCAGGCACTATTCTTGACACTGGGAAATAGACTAAGTCCCTCCCTCAAGAAGTTGAAAGTTGATTGGGGAAGATGGACAATGAAGATGATAACCTCAGGTAATTTAGCATTTCCTGAAATATACCCAAGATGCTCTATGCAAAAAAGTTCTGTGGTCAAATAAGTTTGGGAACTGTGTGGTCTTCGGATGATCACACTCAAGCACAAATTAAAAGCTCAAAGAAGGCAGGACATGGTAGCAGGACTGGGAGACCGAGGGCAGGATAATCATTTGAGCTCAGGAGTTCAAGACTAGCCTGACCAAGAGCAAGACCCCCCATCTCTACTAAAAATAGAAAAATTAGCTAGGTTTATGGTGGGCATCTGTAGTCCAAGCTACTCAGGAGGCTGAAGCAAGTAGATTCCTTATGCCCACGATTTTGAGGTTGCAGTGAGCTAGGCTGACACCATGGCACTCTAGCCAGGGTAACAGAGTGAGACTCTGTCTCAATAAACAAACAAACAAACAAATAAATAAATATATAAAAGCTCAAAGAAGTTCTATAATAAAAAACATCTAGCATAAACCAAACTTATCTGACCATAGAACCTTTGTTTGCACAACACCTGGTTACTGATGGAACCAGTACTCCACAGACTGTTACTAGCAAACGCAGTCCTGGTTCACACAGTGTGTCTAGACCTCATGGGGCTCCATGTAATTGCAGCAGTCAGTCAGGAGCTCACAATTGTTCAGGCACACCTAGTTTCTTTATTATCTACATAAAAGACCGAAAGACTGACTGTGGGCATTCAAAATCCCCTCTGTTGTTAAAAAAAAAAAAAAATCTCACCAGTTGATAGCCGAGGCTCCCCTGTGCCTGGGCAGGATGGATGGGTGGTAGATGATGGAACCATGCTTTGAGCCATTGATCACATCCATGGGGATGAATTGTGTGCAGAAGGGGAGCACATTTAGCTCTGCACCCACGGATCTGTAGGCATCTGCCACCTCCTTGATGGTCTTGCCCTTGACTCTCCATCGAGGGAACTTGAACACAGGGGTCCCATCTTTCTCTGCAGCCAAACCTGAGCATGAAAAAGATCATTTTCATTTTTAAGAGTTATCCATACCTGTATATTGTATCATGCTCTATTTTTCTAATGTAATATTTATTCTTTTTTCTTTTTTTGAATTTCAGGTTAATTTGAGGAGACAAAGAAATAGGTAACAATGTTTGCATTCGTTAGGCAGAGTCCCACTATGTCACCCTTGGTAGGGTGGCATGGCATCACAGCTCACAGCAATCTTTAACTCTTGGGCTTAAGCGATTCTCTTGCTTCAGCCTCCCAAGTAGCTGGGACTATAGGCACCTGCCACAACACCTCACTATTTTTGGTTGTAGTTGTCATTATTGTTTGGCAGGCCTGGGCTGTGTTTGAACCTGCCAGCTCCGGTGTATGTGGCTGGTGCCCTCGACAGGTGCTGAGCCTGCTTCTCCATTCTTGTGATATTTTACTAAGAAGAATGTGTTTCAACTCTATCCAGATTAATACAAAAGATGTTAATTTATATATCTATGCATTTAAGGAATAATAACTTGGAACTGAAAAGCTTGTGGCTAAATAATATTTTGAGATTTTAATGGAAACTTTTCTTTTTCGGATAAAAAATGATACCTTTATTACTGATACTATTTATTTATTTATTTATTTATTTATTTATTTTTGAGAAAAAGTCTTATTCTGGCACCCTGGGGAGAGTGCTATGGCAGCATCTCACAGCAACCTCAAATTCTTGGGCTCGAGCAAACCTCTTTCCTCAGCCTTCCAAGTAGCTGGGACTACAGGCACCCGCCACAATGCCCAGCTATTTTTTAGAGATGGGGTCTTGCTCTTGCTCAGCCTGGTCTTGAACTCATGAGCTCAGGCAATCCACCCATGTCAGTCTCCCAGAGTGCTAGGATTATAGGTATGAGTCACCACACCCAGCCTGATAGAACATTTTAAAGAACATAGCTTTACATTTGGAGCCAACTGCCAGTACTTCACCCGTCAATTTAACACACTCACCTCTGGCACAGTTGGAAAACCTTGATTCTCCCCCTTCCCTGCACGGAGTAAATTGTAGACCGGAGTACATTATCCCTACCAAACAGGCAGATCCCAGAAGATGCTAGGTTGAAGCTACTGTGCTGAACTTTTCTACATCCTTCTCCCAAATTCAACGAACAGATAAGTTAGCAGAGGAGAAAGGCCAACAACAGTGAATGAACACTCAGCTCCCTGGAAGGGTCTGCTACACTGAACAGATCTCCTTCCTGAAGAATGTGCTGTCCCCTCCCAAATGACACCATCCCAACTCCATGCAAAAATGGAATGGCCTGGGTGGCGCCTGTGACTCAAAGGAGTAGGGCACTGGCCCCATTTGTCAGAGGTGGTGGGTTCAAACCCAGCCCTGGCCAAAAACTGCAAAAAAAAAAAAAAAAGAAAGAAAAAAAAATTGAATGGCCCTTCAGAGTACAAACAGCACGAGCCCATGTTTTTCTATAACAAAATGTAATTTTTATTATATACTTTTTATATGAAGCATATATATTTAAGTATACCTGTATTATATATAATAATGCATAATATTATACATAAGTAATAGTATATGTCCTATATTTTATCTATTAATTTTAGGCAGTTTCCAGGAGCTTTAATGAAAGCTTTTCATGTGCATTTTTTGTATCCTTTACTTTCTCCCCTATTCAACCATCAAAATTTATGGACTTTGAATGAGATGATCCTTCCACCAGAAAACCTAAATTCTGAAGCCAAAGCAAGCCTTGAAGGACCCTGGCCATCTAGATTAGGCCCTGCTCAATCCACATGGAAGACTCTGAGAGATGGTACAATAATGTTCACAAGATGCAAATGTTCATAAAATGTTCAAAAGACTCAACTCACGTGCCAGATGACAGGAAAATGGATAGATGGTGGTAAAAAATGTGATGATGAAAGAAAATTGTAAAAGATTATATGGGAAAGAAAAATGGTTGGAGGAGGCTTAGAAATCTTCACTGTGAAAAATGAACTCTGCTGAGATAGGCTTGAGTCATCTGGGTACCGGGCTTGTGCTTTGGTTTTTGGCTTCCCCAGAGCTATTTTTGGCTGTCTTAGTCGACTCTCCTGACAAGAATAGTCAGCTACTGTCATGACTGATTGCTAATTATTAGCCAGGAATAGTGTGAGCCCTTTATGAACAGTAATCTCATTTAATCCTCATAGCAGCCACATGAAATAGGTATCACTGAACTGAATGAAGCCTAGTAAGATTAGCTAACTTGCCCAAGGTCACACAGGTAGTAAGTGGCAGAGTCAGAATTAATCTCCTGACTCCAGATCCTATGCTGTAACCACCTCCGTTTACAGGTAAAATGGATGTGCATAGCCGTGTAGGTGCACTTCATCAGGCTGGTCAAGTCAGGCTGGTATTTTTTCTTTTTCTGAGTTCTACCCTGAGCCCAAATGGCCATGACCAGTGGAAAGAGAGTCCTGACACTGGGATGAGTCAACTTCAGGGAAGAGTTCATTTCCCGGGATCCATTCTGAAAGGAGGTCTAGCAGTCACATGCTTGCAATTCTTCTGAAGTCCACACACCCAGCAGAGACTGCTTGTTGTCCCATTTATCCTTTAGCAATGGATTCCCGTAGTTTAGCTGAATACATGGCCACCCCAAATAAAATCTGTATTTCTCAGCCTCTCTTGCAAATAGATTTGGCTGGGACTAAGTTCTGGCAAGTGGAATACAAGTGGGAGTAATATGCACAACTTCTGGATTACACCCTTAATAAAAAGCTTGCCCTCTACTTCCCCACTTTCCTTTCTGCTTGCTGGAATACAGACTTGATAGTCAGTGCTGAGGCAGCTACCTTGGACCATGAGACAGAAGCCTAGTATCAATGCTGACAAATCAACAAATGAAGAGCATGTGTTGTGATGAACACAGAGCTGCCACACCAGTTCTATGGCCATTCCAGACTTGAGCATTCTTGACCTAATCATCCCAAGATACACTTACCCAGTGGGTCGGCTTTTCCATCCTTGTCTGGAACCGTGAACACCCCCACTACTCTGTGGCCCTCTTTGCGGAGGTGGCTGTAGACTTCCTGTCCAAAAAGGCTCTGGCCAATAAGTGCCAACTTCAGTTTGTTTTTAAAATAAACCTGTGAAATAATTTAATGATGACACACATAAGCATGGGTAGAAGATGTTGGATAATAAACAGCTTTTTCAGTCATACAAGATGACTTGAGGACTACAAAAGGCTAAAAGATCTATAGAACAAAAATTTTACCGACTTTACACAAAGCCCAGACCTCATTACATGTGGATAATAGTAAAAATAAGTTCACACCTAAGTACTGTTCATTTTCTGTTTTTTCTAATTACCTTAATTATTCATTTTATGCTATTTATTTATTTACTTATTGAGACAGAGCTTCAAGCTGTCGTCCTGGGTAGAATGCAGTGGCATCACAGCTCACAGCAACCTCCAACTCCTGGGCTTAAGTGATTCTCTTGCCTCAGCCTCCCCACTAGCTGGGATTACAGGTGCCCGCCACAATGTCTGGCTATTTTTTGGTTGTAGTTGTTACTGTTGTTTGGCAGGCCTGGCCTGGATTTGAACCTTCCAGCTCTGGTGTATGTGGCTGGCGCCTTAACAGCTTGAGGTGCCGAGCCTTTATTATTCATTTTAACCATTGGGTTTGCTTGTTTTAAAAAGTTTTTCAAATTATTTATTTATTTACTTATTTTAGGTTTCAGGTTAATGTGAGGGTACAAACACGTAGGTTACAATATTTGCATTTGTTAGGTAGAGTCCCTCTTGTAGTTGTGTCCTGCACCCAAAAAATGTGCCATATACCCTTACATTGTGCCCATTAAGTGGGAACACACCAATCTCCTCCCCTCCTCCCCTCTTCTCCCTCCCTCATTCCCCCTTCCCCTCAGCTTGTATTTGTGTATTTTTGAGACAGGGGATTTCCTATGGAACCCAGGCTGGTCTCAAACTCCTAGGCTCAAGTGATCCTTACACCTCAGCCTCACAAGTAGCTCGTGGAATTCCTGATGGAATTGTGTGTGAGTCCCTTCCTGGAAGTGTCTGCCCAGAATTCTCTCTGCCATGTTAGAAAATGGCTCCACAGGCTCTACACCCTTAGCACAGTGGTTCTGGCACCAGCCACATACAACGAGGCTGGCGGGTTCGAACCTGGCCTGGGCCAACTAAACAACATTGACAATTGCAACAAAAAATAGCCCAGCGTTGTGGCAGGTGCCTGTAGTCCCAGCTACCTGGGAAACTGAGGCAAGAGAATAGCTTAAGCCAAGAGTTTGAGGTTGCTGTGAGCTGTAATGCCATAGCACTCTATTAAGGGTGACATAGTGAGACTCTGTCTTAAAAAAAAAAAAAAGGAAAAGAAAATGGCTCTACAGAATTTGGATTTAGAATGTATTTTCCCCCTTCAATCTGAACGAGATTCTCTACTCCTATGGAAAGTCATTCTAATACGAATGGCAAAACATAACTATAGTCTAGAAAGCAGAAGGGAAGAGGAGAGAGAGGGGAGGGGAGGGGGATATGGGAGGAGGCAAGGTATTTGGGGGGACCTCACCTAATGTGCATGATGTAATGGTACATTTCAAAACTATTAAGAAATGAGCATAATTAGTAACCCCTCACAGTGAAAACTTAATTTCCCCTTACACCCCAGTTTATTAAGGGCAGAGATAACATTTCTTTTTAGGCATAAAGTTAAAAGAATACCAGATCCCAAGTACCCAGTAATTGAGCTATAATTAAACAATTAAGGTTTTAGTAGAAGTTTCTATCCCAAAAGAGCCTAATTAAGCTTCAACATCTGACAAACAGTTGGCAAGCAAACAGATTAACACTGTAAGAACAGAAAATTTACCCATAGATAATGCATGGTTGACTATTTAATTTCCTCTCTTCAAAAAATCAAAATATCTCTATAATTAATACTGTTGCTTGAAATAGAATCTATATTTTGTCCACCTAGCAAAAATTTGGCTGTCATCATATGGCACACAAAAACACATAACAACAATAATGAATACCACTCAGCAAGACACTGCCATGTGTCAACACAAACTATGAGCTATCAGCTATGAGACACTGATATACCAAGGTTATGAAATCGATCGAGTTGTTTGTACAGTGTTATCAACGGACGCAAATGGTGTCAAGTTCATGAACTTAACTGTCAGACCATGTACAACTATAACTCTGATGGTCATTCCAGAAAAAGAGTTTCAAAATTGCTTTGAAAGGTGGTCTAGGCACTGGTGTTGATGCATAGATTCCCAAGGGAAGTATCTCAAAGGTGATCGTAGTGATATTTAGCAGTGAGGCATGAGGCACTTTTTCTAGGATGAATTCCCAAACTTAATTGTCAGACCTCATGTGACAGCCAACAGCAAGAGTCTTCCTTGGGGAGTTTGAGTCAGGAAAAAAAGGTGGCAATAAGAGAAAACACTTCAATAAGATCTTTGTATGTACCAGGTATTCACATATATTACCTCATTTGATTGCCCAACGAGTCCTGGAGACAGGCATTATTAACTCACTTTCACAAAAACACAGAGAGGTTAAAATACAGCCTGGAGTCAAATAGCTATGAAGTGGCAGCCCTGAGATTCAGACTCCATTTATTATCCCAGGCTCTGTTTTTTCCCCATTGTACCAGTTGTGTAATCTTGAGCTAGACCTCCTCAATTAAAATCAGAATAATAGTAGTACCTATCTCATAAAGTTGTTATAAGGATTCAGTGAGATAAAGTACGTAATGCAATAGCACACTATTATTATTATTTTTATTTCCAATTATATGAGGGTACATATGATTGAGCTGCATTGTTTGGGTTTGTAAGGTAAAGTCCAAATTGAAGTTGAGTTCTTCACCCAGGTAGGGTGCTAGATATGCCTACATTGTACCCATTAGGTGGGAACTTACCAACTCCCCTCCCCCTATTATTATTATACCTAGGTAAATAAAAATAATGATAATAGATATCTCCCATTGGGAATGTACCTGAGCAGGGACTATATTTAGCCTTTTTCATTAATTCAGGACTTATTTATCAAATGCTTACTATATTTCTTTAATCCTCACAGTAATCCATTTTACAAATGAGAAATTAAGTCACTTGCTCAAGGACAGAGTCAATAAGGATCAGAGCAAGATTCAACTCTGGATCCACCTTACTTCCACAGATGTGCTTCTAGGGCTTTGCTATATGGAAGGTCCCTCCCTCCCTTTTCTTTTTTTGAGAGGGAGCCTCAAGCTGTCACCCTGGGTAGAGTGCCGTAGCATCACAGCTCACAACAACCTTTAACTCCTAGGCTCAAGCGATTCTTCTGCCTCCGCCTCCCAAGTAGCTGGGACTACAGGTGCCTGCCACAATGCCCGGCTATTTTTTGGTTGTAGTTGTCATTGTTGTTTGGCAGGCCCAGGCTGGATTCGAACCTGCCAGCTCAGGTGTATGTGGCTGGTGCCTTAGCCCCCTCCCCTTTTTGAAAAAAAGAAAAATGTACCAGCCTGAGCAGGAGTGAGACCCCATCTCTAGCAAAAATAGAAAATTTTATAAAGAAGTGGCCAACATACAGAGAATATTTTGTAAATAATTTCATAAAATTTTGTAATGAATATTTTGAAAGTAAAGGTACAGTTAGCTACAATTTCCCATTTTTCCTATGTATGGTGAAAGTATCTTTATGAACAAATTATTCACTACAAAGTTTTACAAAGAGATGACCAACATATAAAGAAAATTTTGTAAATAATTTCATAAAATTTTGTAACGAATATTTTGTAAGTAAAGATACATTTAGCTACAATTTCCCATTTTCCCTATGTATGGTGACTTCAGGGGCAACTTCTTGGACAGTCTGCACTGTAACAACTCCTCATAACAACAGAAACAACACATTACACCTTACATAGAGTAAGACTCAACCAGGATTCAGGATACCACCATCAATGACAAACTTGTGAAACTTGACTCTCCTATTGCATCATGATATAAAGAAAGTATTATTGAAGACTTTCTTGGCTATCTTGCCAACATTTTTTTCCTACCATAAAACAGATAAGATAGTTTAAAAAGAGAAATATCAAACAAAGGCCTTTTAGCAGGCAATGCAGAAGGGGAAAGAACAGCACCAGGAGATGAGAATGAGCACCTGGAGGGAGGCAGGTGACCGAGGAATGTTTCACAGACTTTGAGAAAAGAGGGAAACAGCATGGAGGGGCAGAGTCCTCAGATGGACTCTAGGCCCTGCTAGAGATGCAGGATTTCAGTGCATAGCATTTACCCATATAATATTATAATGGCATGGAATTTTTTAAATTAATGTTTAATTATACATACAACATAGACCCATAATCGTTATATGAAAAAAGAAAAGATCGCAGATGAAACTGAACCTGTATCACTCTCAATACTGGTCTCCTCTACACTCCCCACAGGAAACTATTATAGTTTGGTGCATATCCTACAGACCTTTGCTAGGGATTTACATACATGGAAATGTACATGTAACATATTTTGCATTTTTAGCAGTAATACAAATAATACTATGTATAATGCTCCATAACTTTCCTTGTCAGCACATATAATTCATTATTTAAAGTTGTTGCACAGTATTTCATAGTGTAGCTACATCTCAGTGGATAGCACCAAACTAGTTTCTAGAGTATTGGAGGAACTGTTTTTGCACACCTGCCAACACATGATATTGTCAGATTTTATGATTTTTGCCACCGTGATAAGTGAAAAATGATATCTTGTTCTAATTTGCATTTCCCCGATTACTAGGTGAGTTGAGTGTCTTTTTAGGTTTTATTTTCCATTTACGTTTCCTTTTTGATGTATTGTTTTAGTCCATGTATTAAGCATTATTATTCTTTACCTAAACAACCTGGGTTTAATAGTCCATCCTAGTAATCTATGAACTCCTTGAAATAGGGGCTATTTCTTTCTTGTTTATTATTTTATTCTTTTGGCCATGAGAGTCTAAAAAGTTACTTATCTTCTGTGGATCTTAGTTTCCTTATCTGTGAAATGGTCCTAATAATTCAGGATGAGTATCCCTTATCCAAAATGCTTGAAATTAGAAGTGTTTCAGATATTGGATATTATCAGATTTTAGAATATTTGCATTATACTTAGGAGTTGAGTATCCCAAATCTGAAAATATGACATTTAAATGTTCCTTTGAGTGTCATGTCAGAGCTCACAGATTTTCAGATTTTGGATGCTGAACCAATAGCACCTACTTCATTGAGATGCCATGAAGATTAAAGGAGTAGGCAGTCATCCCTCTCTATCCTTGGGTTCTGTATCTGTGGATTCAACCAACCACGGATTCAACCACAGATACAACCAACCATGAATTCAAACCACAGATTGAAAATATTTGGAAAAAAATTGGGTCTGTACTGAACATGCACACCTTTTTCTTGTCATTACATAACAAAAAATATAGCATAACAATTACTTACATACTATTTACTTTGTGTTAGGCATTGGAAGTAATCTAGAGATGATTCAATTATATGGGAGGATGTACATAGGTTATATGCAAATACTATCCCATTTTATATATGGGACTTAACTATCCTCATATTTTGATATTCATGGGAGATTCTGGAAACAATCCCCTATGAATATGAGGAGAAGCTCTATATGTAAAGCATTTAGAAGTGCTGCACGTACTAAATACTACATCAACATTATATCCTCAAGATTTAGACATAGTGCTCAGTACATAATAGACAATTACATATGGTTTGAAATTGAACTTGAAGGCCTTCAGAACAGACTACAGACCCCTACCAGAGCAGGGGTCAAGCAATGAGAAAACAAGTTAAGGATCTGGTTGCTACAACTGAGGTATAAAGCATATACTTGGTTCCAAAGAACATGACCTATTGAACCAGATCACAAGGACCTGGAGCCATGCTATGAACCTAGAGCCACCAGCAAGACTTGTCCCAGACACTGGTGAAGGAAGCTAAGTAACAAATTTCCAAATAAATATGAGGGTTCAATACCCCCACCATAGGGAGAAATTAAGAAGGAGTGAGCCAGGCAGGATGTTGTCAGGGGACAATAATACCTAATTAACAAAAAGGTCTTAAAGCAATTCATTGTTCTAGTTAAAAGGATCTGGCCTTATCACTAAGTTGAAATCATTAGGCATTTCCGCTGAAAAAATTAATTCTAACAGGATGTATTCTAAACTAATTTTCCCCTTAGATAGGTTCTAAAAGATTTCATTTGTCCTTCAGTCTGCTTTTATTCTAAACTTAAAAGCATTGTTTTATTTTTTTTTAAATGAAGGTATAACTTGAATACAGTAAAATACATCCTCTTTAGTGTACAGTGCTATGAGTTTTGACAAACACATAGTCATGTAACCACTCCCACAATCAAGAGATAGGACAGTTCCATTACCCCAATTCCCTTACACCTGTTGGTAGACAATCCTTTTTCCTATCTCCAACTCCTGACAATCACTGGTCTCTCTTCTGTCCTTGATGATTTTAGTCTGATAAATGAAATCACAAAAAATGTAAACTTTTGAGTCTAGCTTCTTACCCTGAGCATACATATCTGTGTATCATCCATGTTGTGTATATCTGTACTTCATTCCCTGTGGTTTCTGTGAGTAAAATTCCCTTGTATGGATAGATACATCTATAGTGATAAATTATGATAGTGGTAAACAAATTGCCCTCACCAGCTGAGGACAATTAAGTTCTAGAAAGAACTTAGAACCAGAAAGTTTGAAACATAAAACTGGAAAGTTTTTGGCAATTATGAATAAAGCTTCTTTAGACATAATGTGAACAGGAAAGGTTTCATTTATCTTGGCCAAATCCCTAAGAGTGTGGTTCTGGCTCATATGGTAGCTATATGTTTAATTATATAGGAAACTGCCAGACATTTTCCAAAGTGGCTTCCCATCAGCCAGGTATCTTTTTGATTTTGATTAATTCTCCTAGAACATGGTCAAGAGGATGGATCCTCATTTTTTTTTTTTAATAATAAGATACTTTAATATTTTCCTAGACCTTAGTCACATTTGATCAGCACATTTGATACTTTCTACTTCACTTTGGATTTAGGCAGTGAAAATGACTCACCACCACCCTTCTTTTGACAGATGCAAGAACTCAGCCAAATTGTATCTCATTGCACGTACTAATTACCAAGAAGTTATTCATCTCTGGCTTTTTGTAGGGGAAATAGAAAGGTTCAAAAACTCTTTTCCTACAGGTAGGACCAACTTTTAAAGGCTCCAACTCTGCTTGCTTTGCTGATGAAGTTCTTCAAGAGATCATGGACCATTTCTGCAAAACCTGATGTCTGTGTTACTACCGTCAGATGATTTATGCAAAACCTGAAGCAGAATTCTTCTAAATCCTGGGCATCGTGTTTCGCGGCAGAGAGCAGAGCGATGGCGTTGTCCTCAACAGATCCCTTGCTTGATCGTTTGCTGGCAGAGCTTTCTCAAATGATTTTCTCTAAAAAACGTAGCCAAGTCCAGCAATCCTACAGCCTCCTCAGGAGAAAGACTGATGCTGTCTGTGTTCACGTATTCCAGAAAGGCTCGTGTAAACATGATATGAAAATTCACTCACTTCTATAATATCATCCTCGTTATCTTCCAGCAAAGAACAAAAATGTTTGCATCTAATTTTGAGAAGGACTTTATGTGCATAAATATAGTTTCCATCAACCAGGAATGTCAGGTCTGCAGTGTCTGGGTTGTCAAATTCCCTCTTCAGTGACTCAGCCACAGTGAGGTGGTCATTGGGTTCCACAGAGAGGAGGGGTCACGTGACCATGGGAGTGGCAAAGCAGGTGAACACATCATCAGTGCAGAAAAAGTGGGTGAGGTAAGGGAGCACCACCAACTGGCCCCACATACACACACACACACCCTGGGCCTTCGCTGCAGATGTGTGGGCAGAGTGACAGGTTACGATCTCTATAACCCTCTCCTTTTCCACAAGGATAGGGGTCAGACAGGACTGGTGGCTCTTATTGCCAGTACCCAGCTGGCCATAAGAATTGGCACCCCAAGCATACACTTGGCCTTCATCTGTTAATACTAATGTGTGCGCGAAGCCACAGGCAACCCTCTGGACATGGATGCCTTGCAATGCTGCTATTCTGCAGGGGCTTAGTTGGTTGCCACTACTGCCAAGGCCAAGGTGCCCATTTCCATTGTAACCCCAGACAAATACCTCTCCAGTGTCCACTACTGCCATGGAGCACATCTGCCCACATGCTATGGTCACTATGACTTTATTCTGTAAGCAGCCAGTAACTTGTCCGGGGATTGGCTGATTAACTATTGATCCAGATCCCATCTGCCCAGAGTTATTATAACCCCAGGCAAATACCTCTTCATCAGATTTTAGCGCCAAAGAACGGTAAGACCCACAGGCAACTTCAATGACTCGTTTGACAAATTAGTAGAGATATGACAGGGTACTAAACCATGATTAGTTGTCCCATTGCCCAGCTGGCTATAAGCATGATGACACCAGGTAAAGACTTCTCCTGTTGTTGCAAGAACAACGTGCTGTCCCCTCCCATAGTGGAGGCAGGCTAGCTTTTTGCCATTTAACCCCATTTCCAAGGTTCAGTGGTGCTCTGGATGTCACCTAACCCCAAACAGCCACAGCACTTTGTGCCAAGCACAAAAATCTCATCAGAATATAAAACTTCATTGCCAGCATTGCCAAAGATACAAGCCTGACGAATTAACTGCAGTTCTTCTCAGAACAAAGGGAAAAAATCGGTCACTTGCCCACATTTAATATCTTCAAAGATGACAGAGTAGCCTGTATCGGCTGATTGATTTAAATTTCTGCAGCCAAGTATACAGTCATCTTTAATGTTGTTCCTTTTAGATCCTTGTAAAGTTGTCTTCTGGAACAAAGTTAGTGTCACTCCCGAGCCTCCTGGGTCGCGGTTACTGCGGAGGAGTCCCAGCGCAGAGTTGGCGCCTCCCCCTGAAGCTGAGCCGGGGCCTGGGTGGGATGCGGTCTGGTTGCCGGCCAGGAGGGGAAGGAAGGGGAGTGCAGGCGAGAGGAGGGGATGGGCACAGCGCCTCGCCTGGATCCTCATTTTATACAGAGTAAAATATACCATATTCTCCATATTATTATTGGCTTTTTTTTTAGACAGTCTCACTTTGTCACTCTGAGTAGAGTGCCATGGCGTCACAGCTCACAGCAACCTCAAACTCTTGGGCTCGAGTGATCTTCTTGCCTCAGTCTCTCAAGTAGCTGGAATTATAGGCGCCCACTGTAACACCCAGCTAGTTTTTCTATTTTTAGTAGAGACAGGGTCTCACTCTTGCTCAGGCTGGGGTCAAACTCCTGAGCTCAGGCAATCGACCCACCTGGGCCTCCCAGAGTGCTAGGATTCCAGGTGTGAGCCACTGCACCTGGCACATTACGTAATGTCTTCTTGTTGGCCACTGAGGAGTCTGCCTTCTTCCCAGCCATACCTGTCACTGCTTTATCTATTTATTTATTTATTTTTGTAGAGACAGAGTCTCACTTTATGGCCCTCGGTAAAGCTCACACAGCTTACAGCAACCTCCAACTCCTGGGCTTAAGCAATTCTCTTGCTTCAGCCTCCGGAGTAGCTGGGACTACAGGCGCCCGCCACAACACCCGGCTATTTTTTTTGTTGTCATTGGGCAGGGGCCGGGTTTGAACCCGCCACCCTCGGTATACGGTATAGGGGGCCGGCGCCTTACCGACTGAGCCACAGGCGCCGCCCCTATCACTGCTTTTGTAACGCCCTCCTTTTGGTACAGTTGGGCCCTGACCATGCCAGGCGCTTCTCCACATCCATGCTTTTATTTACGCCATTTGCCACCTGGATGTTCACTTTATATTCTGAAATCTTATGTAAACCCCAGTAATACATTTTTTTCATTCTTCAGTACTCCCTTCTGCTCTCCAAAAAAGACAACTTAATGAAAGGTGTTGAGAGAGGAGGCCAATAAAACAAGTAGGCACAGCCCTGGGTGCTCCGTGCCATTGCCCATATCCAAGGTGCCATCTGCTGGGGGAAGCTCAGGAGGGGTGCACAGCACTGCTTAGGTGAGCAGGCGAAAGCCCTCTCAGAGCAGGTCTTTCCCCCCTTATGTTATAAAAGGTGACTATGCCCCCAAAATAACTAGAACTGATCGCCGAGAATGAAATGAGTTCTCATTATTGGAAGTTGTCTAGGGTACAAAACTTGCCGTTTTCGCAAGTCTGGGCCAGTTCTTGGCACTACTTCTCTCAGCCTCCTAGTTTTTACATCTGTATGTTCATATGGCTTTGGCATGGCAGAGAAAATGAATCGAAAAGCAAATTCTTTTGTAAGGCAGCAAACATGTACTTCTTATAAAAGAGTATGTACAGTGAATAGAGTTTTTGTTTTGGGGGGGTTCTTTGTCTTCCCTAAACAGCATAGAGTCTGCCTTAAACGCAGAGAGGCATCTCTCCCCAGGCCCCCTAGGTGCTGAAGGCAGCACCACATGCAACGTGTCCACTCTCCTTCCATTTCTGGAGGAGCTGATGCAATTCCAAGGCGCGGGGCTGAGCCAGAGCTTGGTTCCTGGCTACGGATTTAATAACGTTCCAGCGTGGCTGCCGCTTCAGCTCCTGGTAATCGTAGAAATCTTGCCATCTGCAGCTCGGTTCAGGAACACTGAGCTTGCAGCCTTCAGCTCTGACAGTCATTATTTGAATGAGCCCTGCATACCAGTGTCAGAGCTGACACGCTACTACCTCGTCCAGCAGCCGGTCTTCCTTCTATACGCTTCATCTCTTGACAGGGATCTCACGATTGAAATGAAAAAGGAAAGGAAGCAGATTCTGCTGTCTTTAACAAGTGTCTGTTCCCACCTTGTCATCCCAGCCAGACCTGACATTTTCAAAAATCAGCCCCTTCCCCGTAGAAAACAATGGCAAGCTTCACAATTCCCCTCCAGGACCCTCCCCCAGGCCCTTCTCTGAAGATTTTAAACACATCCTCTTGGCCCTTTAGCAAAGTCTAAGCATCGCTGCCCAGCCCCAGTCCTACCGCCCCGGAGTCTGCAAAGCAGGACAGGGTGAGAGGCAGGACGCTCGCCTGGGCTGGACTCACCCGGCCGGTGGAGAAGCTCCGGAGCGCCTGGCTGCCACGCCGCAGCATGCTGGAGAGGAGCGCTGGCGCGGGAGGCATGGCGGAGCGGGGAGCAGGCGGCGGTGCAGCCTGGGTGCGGCCTGCAGCCTGATGCCCGGGACAGCCCCGCTCGCCACTCTGTGCCTCCGCTAGCCCGGATCCTGGCCCAGGCCCCGCCCCCTCAGCTGGCAAAGCCCCGCCTCCTAGGCTGGACGCGCCCCTCTCCCGCTGCTCGCCAAGCACTAGCCACCAATCCCGCGCGACCAGGCGTGGGGACCCGGCTTTGGTCCCAAGCTCACTCTCTGTCCCAGTGACCGCGGATGGCGGCTGCCTGAACTCCCTGAACTCCCTCGGTTCGCGTCGTGGTCCAGCTACTTACTAGCTGTGTGTTGTACCAGTTCCTCAGACTTTCTGAGATATATAGGGATCTCGCGCCAAATAATAGATACGTGCCACGCTACCTCATCTTTCTCGAAGAAATGCTGACTCGCTTTAGCTGAGCACTTGTCTTAAAACGAACGCCTTAGCCTGGCGTTCAAGGCCGTCTGCAGTTTGACATTTACTCTTATGTATGGCTCATTGCTCTTTTGCACGTGGAATTCCGCCGAGTTCTTCCTAGACAATAACTCTTCCCAGAAGAGCTGGTCACTTGTCACAATCTTGGCATGACCCTTTTCTTCTTTTCTTAAAGGCAGAGCTTAAATGCTGCCTCACAGAAGCGTCTTTTCTGATTCCTTCGTTAACGTCTTTATTCCTTTCAGGCAATCTTTCACTCCTTTGAACTAGGAAGCATTTTTGTCCACACAGCTCTTACGAATGTTTCAATTTGTTACTGGTATTTGTGTGGCTCTTTGTTATCTTCTCTATTGGAAGCTCTTTGTTAGCTGAGTTTATGTCTGACCCAGCAGGACTTACAGTACAGATAAGCAGAGCTTTTAAAAATAACTTGAGTAGCTCATGCCCAAATCTCATAACTCTGGGAGGCCAAGGTGGGAGGATCACTAGAACTCAGCAATTGGAGGCTGCAGTGAACTTTGATCTCACCACTACACTCTAGCCTAGTCAACAGAGCAAGACTCTGTCTCAAACAAACAAAACTTGTTGAAAGAGAATAAAGGAATGAATGTTTTAAGAGAGTAACAAAGGCCAGGCAGTGGCTGACGCCTGTAATCTTAGCACTCTGGGAGGCTGAAAATGGTGGATTGCCTGAGCTCAGGTGTTGGAGACCAGCCTGAGCAAGAGCAAGACCCCATCTCTAAAAATAGACAGGCGCTGTAGCAGGTGCCTGCAGTCTCAGCTACCCCGGAGGCTGAGGCAAGAGGATCACTTGAGCTCAAAAGTTTAAAGTTGCTGTGAGCTATGACAACACTGCACTCTACCCAGGGCGTCAAAGTGAGACTGTCTCAAAAAAAAAAAAAAGAGTAACATTCAGAGAAATAGAACCATCCTTAAAAGAAAGTTCAGGGAATTGCAACAAACATCCAGGGTTTTGCTTTGGGAGCTATCTCTTGGCAGTTTAACCCACGTCCCTGACTGCATTTTGTGACTTCTTGCTTCTTTGAAACTGCCAAATACTGATATTCATTTTATTTGTTCTGATCTGTGTGTCCTGTGAGAAGAGTGGGCAATTTCCTTTTTTGAATCTTTTGACAGCTGCAAGGGGGTGGGGGGCTTGCTTCACACTGTACTGCTCTGAACTCTTTTTTTCCCCACTGTGGTTCCATAGTTATGTATTTCTACTACCAAGTTTAGGAAATGTAGAGTGTATGTTCACCCAGATATTAATAAACTATTCATGATGTCTAAGAGCTTTTTCTGGAAAAACCAAAAATGTAGTTCCCCTGATAATCAGAACTTAGATCAGATGCAATAAGAGAGTTTGACAAACAAAAAAAATCTCATCTAGATTTCTATACCCAACAAAAATAGTGCTTACTAATGGAGATAAAACAAAGTCTTTTTCTTTTTTTTTGGCCAGGGCCGGTTTGAACCCACCACCTCGGTATATGGGGGCAGCGCCTACTCCTTTGAGCCACAGGCGCCGCCCCAAAGTCATTTTTAGAAACAAAAACTTATGTAGTTAGAAGACACACAATGCAGGGAATATGAAAGAGTATACTTCCAGCAGAAGAAAAATTGCACACGTGGAATGCAGGAAGAGCAATCAAAAGGCAAAATTGAGGAAATTAAAATGAACATTGACTGCATGAACAATAATGGCATAATAGTATATTATGGGGTGGTGCCTGTGGCTCAGTGGGTAAGGCGCCAGCCCCATATATGCCAAGGATGGTGGGTTCAAACCCAGCCCCGGCCAAATTGCAACAACAACAAAAAAATAGCCGGGCGTCGAGGCAGGCGCCTGTAATCCCAGCCACTAGGGAGGCTGAGGCAAGAGAATCGCCTAAGCCCAAGGATTTAAAGGTTTCTGTGAACTGTGACAGACCTCACAGCACTCTACCGAGGGTTAATAAGTGAAACTCTGTCTCAAAAAAAAAAAAAATTAAAATAGTATATTATGTACTGGTATATATATTATAGTATTATATATTATATACCATTATATAATATTATAGTATATAATATAAAATAATATATATGATATATAGTATATAATATTATAGTATATATTATACACTATTATATATATAATTACATACTATTATAGTATATAATATATACTATTATATAGTATAATCATATAATATATTATTATAATAATTATAATATTGTTATACTACAATTATTATGCTATAATACTATATAATAGTATAGTACAATATAGTATAATATATTATATTATACATAATATAATACATGGTACAGGGCCATGGCATCACAGCTCACAGCATCCTCCAACTCCTGGTCTTAAGCAATTATTATTATATTGCTTAATATACATATTATAATAATATGTATTATTATGCTGTATAATATATAATGCAATAATAGTATAATATACTATATATACTATAGTATATATAATACTATATAATACTATAATAGTATAATATATGTACTAGTAATAGTAATATATATAAACATACATAATATATGTATATTAGTAATATATAATAGTATACATTAGTATATAGTATACATATTATAATATATTATTATACTATTATAGTATATAATAGTAATATTATACTCTTATACTGCATGAACAATAATGGCATAATAGTATATTATTGTAATCAATGAAAAAAATAAACTATTATAATTTACATATGTATATATGAAAATATACAAGTATAGGAACAGCAATAGAAAGTTGTTGGATTAAATATAGAGACTGGGAGGAATGAAATGTTCATTAAGCAGAAAGAATGTAATCCCGGATGGGTGGCTCCCTTAGCTCAGTGGGTAGGGTGCTGGATACATACACCCAGGTTGGGATTTGAACCCAGCCCAGGCCAGTTAAAACAACAATAACAACTGCAACCGAAAAAATAGCCGGGTATTGTGGTGGCCGCTGAGTCCCAGCTACTTGGGAGGCTGAGGCAAGAGAATCACTAAAGCCCAAAAGTTTGAGGTTGCTGGGAGCTGTGATGCCACAGCACTCTACCAAGGGTGACAACTTGAGACTCTGTCTCAAAAATATATATATACGCATATATATGTATATGTATAATCCTGGACAGAAGTGCAGAGATGAAGGAATGAAAAGCAACAGAAAGGGTAAATATGAGGTTAAATTTAAGTTAATATTAACTGCATGAAACAATAACAATAACGTTTTATGGAGTTCAGAAATATATGGAATCAAAATTCATAACACTATATAGTTTTCTGAAAGAGTTAAATTATTCCTAGGTTGAAGCATTCTTGGAAATAATAAAAGTACTTAATGTAAGTTAGACTTTAATAAGTTAAGGATGCATATTATAATCTCCAGTACAACTACTAAAAGAACAGCAATAGAACGTATACTACCAAGTTAAAAGAATATGTAACTATCAAGACAACAGAATTATTTTTAAAAAATCAATCCAAAGGAAAGCAAGAAAGAAGAGAAAAAGGAACATGAACCAGATAGAAGGAAAATATTATCACATCTAACATATTTATGATGTTAGATTTAAGCCTAACTATAGCAGTAATTGCATTAGATTAAAGTGAAATGGTACAAAATATGTGACTACCCATAATTTAAAAAATTAAATAAAATAAATAAAATAAAATAAATGATTCAATTAAAAGACAAAGCCCAGAATACATAAAAACAAAACACTTAAGAGAAATTTAGTATAGTATAAAGTAAAGTATAAAGATTCCAAAAGGATGTCTAAAAAACACACACACACCTGAACACTTACTAAAAGGTGTCAGTTCAACATGGAGATGCCAACATTCCAAAGCTGTATACACTGAATAATACAGCGTCAAATTTTATAAAGCAAAAATTATCATATTTTAAGGAAAGATAAATAAACTTGCAATCATACTCCACTCATACTCAAAAATCCATCAGATACTCCACTATGAAGAACTGAAATCAGGCTTGGCACCTGTAGCTCAAGTGGCTAAGGTGCCAGCCACATACATCAGAGCTGGCGGTTCAAATCCAGCCCAGACCTGCCAAACAACAATGACAATTACAACCAAAAAATAGCCAGGTGTTGTGGGGGGCGCTTGTAGTCCCAGCTACTTGGGAGGCTGAGGCAAGAGAATCGCTTAAGCCCAGGAGTTGGAGGATGCTATGAGCTGTGATGCCATGGCCCTGTACCCAGGGCAACAGCTTGTGGCTCTGTCTCAAAAAAAGAAAAGAAAAAAAAATCCTTAAAAAACAAAAATAGCCAGGTGTTGTTGCGGATGCCTGTAGTCCGAGGTACTTGGGAGGCTGAGGCAAGAGCATTGCTTAAGCCCAAGAATTAGAGGTTGTTATGATCTGTGACACCACAACACTACCCAGGGCAACAGCTTGAGGGAAGGGAAGGGAAGGGCAGAGGAAGGGAGGGGAGGAGAGGTGAGGGGAATTGAAATCCCAAGACCTATTTGCTGAGAAGAAGAGGGAAATGAGAGAAAATGTGACTCGTCTGGAGAAATCTGAAGAAGCAAATCGAAAGCAAGTTATCTTCATCTGGGCTGAACACTTGGGAGTTCATATTTCTTGAGGAAATAGCTGTAAAAAAAATCTGGGGATTGCAACGAGGAAAAAGCAAAACTGAAGATCGAGTAACTTCTGCAGCCTCAGAGGAGACAGAGGTGACTAGTGATTGCATTCCTGCTGAAGCAACAACAGGACCTTCTGAATGGAGAACGTTCCTGGGGCTAGCAAACTGGCTGGCTAAGAGCTGAATGTGAACCTTCTCATTTTTATTATTTCTCTTTACATCTCAGCTCCTTGTTTCCTTCCATGTATTAAGAATGAAGTCATTGAGACTGATAGCTTTGAGGATGGGCAGTGATATCTGGTGCTTATTGAAGGGCGATGTTCTTAGAGTTTGAACACGTATAATTTTTGGATTAGTTGATTGAATAGCACACTGATAAAAAGGATCTATTAGAGAAACATAAATTAATTTAGTGGAAATAAATATATGTATTTCTATTTTCTAGTGTAGGACTAGTCCTAGAAAAGAATAAGTTTTATTACATTTATGTTTTGGCTTTCCTCAATTATACACTTCTAATATTTTGCTTATCTCACATAATCTTCATTGTGTTACTTTCTTCTTTTTCTTATTGGATTTTATAAAACAGAAGTTTAAGATCACAAATAAGTAGGCAGATCACATATTTCAAACAGATAAAGAAAGAAGTAGGGGTGGTGCCCATAGCTCAGTGGGTAGGGTGCTGAGGCTGGTAGGTTCGAGCACAGCCTGGGTCTGCTAAACAACAACGACAACTGCAACCAAAAAATAGCCAGGTGTTGTGGTGGCTGCCTGTAATCCCAGCTACTTGGGAGGCAGCAGCAAGAGTATCGCTTAAGCCCGAGGGGTTGAGGTTGCTGTGAGCTGTTACACCGTGGCACCCTACCCAGGGCAACGTACCAAGTCTAAAAAAAAAAAAAAGAAAGAAAGAAAAGAAAGAAAGAAAAAGAAAAAAGAAAGAAGTGGAGCTCTAAAAGATTTTTCTCTCTGCACTGGATCTTAGCCAAAAGGCCAAGAAGCACTGAGATTTTTTTTTTTTTCTCTGTTGTTAAGCTTTATTTGACCTAGACTTGTTTCATTTTATTTTTCTTGTCTTTTTTTTTTTTTTTGAGACAGAGCCTCAAGCTGTCGCCCTGGGTAGAGTGCTATGGCATCACAGCTCACAGCAACCTCCAACTCCTGGGCTTAAGCAATTCTCTTGCCTCAGCCTCCCACGTAGCTGTGACTACAGGTGCCCGCCCCACGCCCAGCCATTTTTTTTTTGGTTGTAGTTGCCATTGTTGTTTGGCAGACCCAGGCTGGATTCGAACCCCCCCAGCTCTGATGTATGTGACTGGCACCTTAGCGGCTTGAGCTACAGGCACCGAGCCTCTTGTCTTTTTATTTTAAGGGATAAATTCTCAAGTTCTTGCTCTGTCACCCAGGCTGGGCTGCAGTGGTCCAATCACAGCTAACTACAATCTCCAATTCCTGGGCTCAAGTGATCCTCCTGCCTTAGCGTCCCGAGTAGCTGGGACTACAGGCATACGTGAAAATACTGGACTAATGTTTTTCAAAAATTTTCCCAGGAAGGTCTTGAATTCCTAGGCTCAAGGGATCCTTCCCTTTTGGGTTCCCAAAGCACTGAGATTAAAGCCTTGAGCCACTGCGCCTGGTGTCATTTTTAACAATAGAATTTTTCTTGGGCTATTTGCCCAGTCCACCATATCCTCGCATGACCCTAGTGCTTACAGTGTTTTTCAGTTCTATCGTGTGAGAATATCCTTTTGTTGTTTTTGTTGAAGATATAAATGAAGTGTGCATGAGCAAAGACTATTGAATCCACTTCTGTGCCATGTCTGTAAATACAATCATCTGTACAACTTTCTGCAAATGTCTGAATAATTTTGCACATTAAAAACCACAAAGGTGATGTGCCAAGTTGAAGCCCAAGAATTCTCACACAGAATGCTGTGTGGATGTTAGAGTACTGTGAAGAGCTTTGCACTGTGAGAATGCTTTATAGTCTGAGTTTACAGAATACTAAATTGGGATCTTTATTCAGTCTGCCATAGGCAAGGGCTTTCTTTTGTGACTAAAGTACTTGACATTCAGGGGCCTTGTGCAATGATGATGTGTAGCTTGAGGACCTGTTTTGTCCTAGACATAACATTCGTTCAGAATTTTATGAAATTGCAAGTTATATAATTTATAAACTTTTTTAAATATAGAAAATTTTTACTTGCACAGTTAGCTGCAGGGATTTTAGAATACGTTTCATTCCCTCCTCTTGTCTAGTTGCTTATTTCACTCAAATGTGGCCATCTTAACTATTTGGAAATATTGCAATTTTAAAAATTTTAAATGAATACTCCATTTTATAGTATAGAAGATGGGTGTTTCTGCATAAATCTTTTTTATGAACCTCTGTTACTATTAATGCTTAAGCAAAAATAATTTTATGATGAAAATAAACCCTGGTGAGCACCAGACCAGGAAACTGAAACAGGAATAATTGAATTCTGGTAGTTAATTTTAATGATGAGTTAAGTGAATTAAGTTTGATACAACTAGATTGCCTAATATAAATACTATATGGAATTTGTCCCTGGTAAATAATTAGGTCACCTACTTCTATAAATGCAACTTTAAGATTCATGTTCATTTCATTTATTTCCTGTGGTTGATCTCCTTAAGTATAATACAAATTTTAACAAAGCATTAGAAGCTGAAAGTATATTTTTTCCAGTTTTTCCTCTACATCTTTCACTTGCAGAGAGCCATCCAGTTTTTGAACTGGGCATTGCTTTTGGCTCTTGTCTCCATTGGTAAAACCATATCCTGTGACCCAGAATTATAGCTGATGGCAATCTTGAGCATCTCTACTGATACATCTTTAACTGCAGGGTGCACAAGTGGCTGCTGGCTTCAGCGGCTGTACTCTGACATTCACCTCTGCATCTACACTGAGTCTAAACTTCTCATGGTGCTCCCAGCGAAAGACTGGGACTGACAGGGAAGTTAAGGCAGGTCATTCCTGGGAGATGCGTATGACTTATGGCAGGATGACTCCCATTTGCCTGCTGAACTTTATTTGACTTTCATAGCAGTCCAAGACTCTTCCCTGGCCTACTTTCCTTCACAAAAGAGATCTGCATCATGGCCTGACAGTGCCCCAGCCTCTCCTGGTTCCCTGCCCACTTCCCCGAACAGCTGTTTTCCCTAATAAATCTCATGCATGCCTAATTTCATCTTGGCATCTGCTTCTTAGAGAACCTATGATTACATGTGTAATACGAAGGATTAACAAGGCTCTGCACCCGTAGCACAGTGATTTCGGTACCAGCCACATGCACTGAACATGGCAGGTTCAAGCCTGGCCCGGGCCAGCTAAACAACAATGACAACTGCCACAAGAAAATAGCCAGGTGTTGTGGCAAGTGCCTGTAGTTCCAGCTACTTGGGAGGCTGAGGCAAGAGAATTGCTTAAGCCCAAGAATTTGAGGTTGCTGTGAACTGTTATGTCACAGCACTCTACCGAGGGTGACATAGAGAAACTCTGTCTCAAAAAAAAAAAAAGAAGGATTAACAAATCCAAAAGTGGGTTCTTCACAAAGGCTTATAAAATTGATTTATTTATGAAGATTAATGGCTCGGCGTCCGTAGCTCATTGAGTAAAGGAGCCAGCCACATACACCAAAGCTGGCACTTCAAGCCCGGCCCAGGCCTGCTAAACAACAATGGCAACTGCAACCAAAAAATAGCCAGCTACTTGGGAGGCTGAGGCAAGAATTGCTTAAGCCCAAGAGTTGAGGTTGCTGTGAGCTGTGATGCTATGGCACTCTACTGAGGACTACATAGTGAAACTGTTTCAAAAAAATAAAATTAATAAAGACAAAATAGAGAAAGCAGAGAGAACAAATATTAAGAACGTAGAAGTGGACAACAATAGTGTAAGTCATACAGGCATGAAAAACATAAAAAGAGATTTCCTTTTCAGCTATGATAGAGTCCTTTGTGGCAGACTAACATTTATAATAAGAACAGCTAGTATGTCTAGATAAAATTTGAGTGTATGTGTCTGAAGGCATCAGAAAACTGACATGGTGTCAAGACGTCATGTATGAAAGTCCTGGAGGAAAAAGTTCATTTAATTGAATCTAGTATTTTTCATTCTGCTTCCCTCTTAGGCGTTTACAAATGCTTGGCCTGTTTGCAGGGGAGAAGCTGAGAAGTCAGGTATGGAGAAGATGCTAGAGACAAGTAGTTTTCAGCAATCTAATGAAGTGGAGAGGAAAGATCTGGAGTGTGAGAAATTGAAAAGCCAAGATCTTGGAGATAAGGGAGATGCAGACATGTACTCAGTTCATGACTCCTATTTTCAGCCTGAAGTACTTGCTGATTCTCAAGGGGTGTGGGATTAGAGGCTATAAACCAAGCAGACAATGGCTGAAAGTAAAACAGAGTTTACAGTACTAAGAAGTTAGAGCTCAGCATCAGCTGAAGAAGGAGGAAGTCTAGTAAACCCCACAGGCTCTTAGAAGCCCAGCCTCATTACAAGCGCAGCCTGATTGGAATGAGCTGATCTGCCCTACCCTAGTTGCCTGCCAAAAAATAGGACCAATTGTCTCTGGAGAAAAAGAACATTATCCAGAATTTCTGTGATTCTTCATTCACTCTCCTACATTCAATCAAAATCGATCAGAGACACCAAGAAATATAACCAAAACAAATAATGTCATATGGGAAGTGTTAAGTTGGGTAGAAATAACCACTCCCACTTTCATATTCCCACCAATAATATGCACAATAATCAATAATATGTTGCTCCTTCATGGCCATCTTCACCAAACTCTGTGTCAAGTTTAAGGACAATCATTCAAGAAATAATTTTTGATCATCTACCATGTGCTGGGCATAGAGAGAAGAACGAGATGGATGCAAGCCCTTCCTTCATATTGCTTATGGTCAAGCAGGGAATAGAAAATAAGTAAGGTGTGATCTGTGCTATACAAAGCAAAACAGAATTCTATGGAACCCCAAGCAGGAGAACCTACCTAACTCAGGGCCAGTGAATGTGCCAATCAATCTTGCACCCTGGTACCCAGCACAGTTCTTGACACACAATTGTCACAGAACGCACAACTAGAGAATGGAAAAACACTTGAATCTTTGAATGACTGAATAGAGGCTAAATGAATGCAGAGAGAGGACTGACTAGCTCACTTAGGTGTCCCAAGAAAAGATTTCACAAGAGATTTGATGCCCTACACTACCACACCCCCATCAAAAGGTGGATTTTAAGGGGAAGGAGTTTACCAAAAAATAAAGAAGGAAATGGCATCAGAGGCATAGGAAATAGCAGATGCGAATTAGTAAAGGAGAGTAAGAGTGTGGCAAGGTCAGATAAAGACTCCCTTTATGATAGCTAGAATAATGATTTTTAAGGTTTAGAAGCTAATACATTCTTTAAAAGATTATTAACAGGAAGCCCAAAATATTCAAAAAGAAAGTTGGGGTGGGGGTATCCTGTGACTGAAGGAGAGTCTTTACTCCCCCAAAGCAGCTTCTAGGACACTTCCAGGAAGAGACATCTCTGAGTTCATTTCGTAGGGTGCTAGATTATAACAGAGCATTTGCTTGAGCAAGCAGAAGCAGGTGAAGATGGAAAGGTGGTTTTGGGACTCACAAGGCCTTAGTCTGACTTTTTAAAAAATGAGTCACAGTTCTCTGTTTTCCATTTTTAATGTCTAGTAATTTCTGGTTAAAACTGGACATTGTAGCCAGGTTGTGGTGGCTTGTGCCTGTAATTCCGGTACTTTGGGAGGCCGAGGCAGGACTATCACTTGAGTCCAGGAATTGGAGACAGCTTGGGGTCCCCAAGTAAGACTCCATCTCTACAAAAAAAAAAAAAAAGAAAAGAAAAAAATAGGCGCTGTGGTACACACAGGTATTCCCAGCTATTCAGGAGGCTGAGGCAGGAGGACTGACTGAGCATAGGAGTTTGAGCCTGCATTGAGCTATGCCACTGCAGTCCAGCCTGGGAAACAGAGCAAGATCTTGACTCTAAAAAGTAAAAAAACAAACAAACAAACAAAAAGCCCTGGACATTGTACACAATACAATCTAGCCACTCTGGATTCTGTTATGCTCTTCAAAGAATTATTGAATTTTTTTCGCTTTTAAAAGAAGTAAACTTGGGTGGTGCCTGTATGTCAGTGGGTAGGGCGCCGGCCACATACACCAAGGCTGGTGGGTTTGACCAGGCCCAGGCCTGCTAAAATAATGACAACTGAAAAAAAAAAAAAAAAATAGCCAGGCGTTGTGCATTGTGGCGGGCACCTGTAGTCCCAGCTACTTGGGAGGCTGAGGCAAGAGAATCACTTAAGCCCAGGAGTTGGAGGTTGCTGTGAGCTGTGACACCACGGCACTCTACCCAGGGGGACAGCTTGAGACTCTGTCTCACAAAAATAAATAAATAAATAAAAATAAAAGAAGTAAACTTGCTTGTACTCAAACTCCATCTTCTCACTAAAGTGTGGCAGTTTGTTATCTGTTATCTGGTCCTTTAAGAAAAAAGGTCCTTCTGCTCAGTTCTTTTTTTAGCTAGGGATTTGTGTAGTGTTCATTCTGAGATTGTGGGGTTTATAGTCCTGTACAATTCCGTTATCAGTCTTTCCTTTAATTCTAAGCTGCTTCACCAGCCTTAATTCTGTTCTCTACTATTTCAAATAAGACTTCAGCTTTCTGCTACATGAGCTGTACCTCTGTTGCGAAATAAATGCAGTCAGAAGAACAGTAAACTCACACATCTCCCCACGTGCAGTTCTATTTTTCAGAGACTCCTGACTGTTAACTCTTTAAGTGGTCAATCAGGGATTTGGGTAAAGTTTGTACTCAAGTTTTGGATTTCACCATTTTGTAGGTCCATTGCTTCAGGATCCCTGCCTCCCCCCAAATTTATGGCTTCTCTTCCCTGAACTTAGATTGTTGACAGCTTGAGCCAATAAGCCGGCAGTGTTTCATGGCTGGACCTGAAATGGTGAGGGACATCTTTAAGCAAAAAGCCACAAACTCACAATCCTTATCAGGTGCTGAATAAATTCTCCTGTGATTTCTGCCTGCCTTTATTCTCTTTCAGATCCTTAAAAAGTTTTATTAGCCGTATGTAAATAGATTCATTTGAACTACTTCATGCTGCCTCCATTATTAGAAGTGTCCTTGTCCATTATTTTGATACAAAGATTTATCTAAGATACTCAATGTTTTTCAAATTAGGTTATCTTGACACACTTTTAAAAATTAGATTTCAACCTATTTTATGGAACTTAAGTAGAAAAACGTTTTCCCCTCATTTTTTCTCTTTTGGAGTTAAAACCAGGGTCAGCAACCTTTTTCTTAAAGTACCAGATAATAAATATTTTAGGCTTGTGGGCCATATGGTCACTGTTGTAACTACTCAGCTCGGCCATTGTAGGGTGAAGCAGCCTTAGACAATATGCAAATGTAGGCAATATGTAAATACCAATACCTGAGCATGCACGTATCCCAATAAAATTTTATTTACAAAAGTAATAAAATTTACTTTTACTGACCTACTGACTATACTTTGCTGACCCTAAAATACTTTTACAATGTCTCTTACCGGACACTGAAGGGCTTTAGTCACCATGGTATATCCAACAGAGAAAGTCCTGATTAAACACTGGTTGAAGACGGTGGCACCTGTGCCTAGGTGGCACCCGTGGCTCAAAGGAGTAGGGCGCCGGCCCCATATACCAGAGGGGGTGGGTTCAAACCTGACCCCAGCCAAAAACTGCAAAACAAAAATAAAACACTAGTTAAAGAAAAGAACAACTTTGAAAAGTCATTTTATTAAATAATTTTTTAACCCTTACAGATTTTTTAGCAAACAGTGCCACCTACTGGATAACTAAGAGAAAATATTTTCTTGGGAACTGAGTATTTATTACAAAGCAATTGAAAAAAAAAAAAATCACTGGTTTACTCATTCAGCAAGTGTGTTTGTCATTTGTGTACCAACCACTCTGCTTGGCACTGAGGACTGATCTTGGACCTTTTTCTTCTGCCCCCAAATTCCTTTCTAAGGAGGCTTATGAGTCACACCAAAAAATGATAAAATCTCACTGAATAGGGGGTATTAACTCAATATAGTGTGGCTTACTCCCCATCCTGATTCTAGCATAGCATCACACGAGAGATAGAAGACCCTTATCTTTTTTTTTTTTTAGAGACAGAGTTTCACTTTGTCACCCTCGGTGGAGTGCTGTGGCGTCACAGCTCACAGCAACCTCCAGCTCTTGGGCTTAGGCAATTCTCTTGCCTCAGTCTCCCGAGTAGCTGGGACTACAGGTGCCTGCCACAATGCCTGGCTATTTTTTTGTTGTTGCAGTTTGGCCGGGGCCGGGTTCAAACTTGCCACCCTTGGTATATGGGGCCGGCGCCCTACTCACTGAGCCACGGGCACCACCCAGAAGATCCTTATCTTGAATCAGATATTCCTCTCTGCTGACCCCAAGCTTTTAAACAAAGTCTAACTCTTCCAGCCAATTGTCATATAAAGAATCCCCAAACCCACCTATGACTTATAAGCCCCGACTTTGGGAATGTCCACCTTTTCAGGCTGAATCAATGTATGACCTCCGTGTATTGATTTATGACTCCTTATAATTCTTGTCTCCCCAAAATGTATAAAACCAAACTGTAACCCCACCACCACAAATCCACTTGCTCAAGGTTTCTTGGGTGTAGTTCTGGGTCATGGTCCTCAAATTTGGCTCAGAATAAATTATTTCAGATTTATTCAGAACAAATTATTTCATCTATAGCACTGAATTGTATCAAAGAGATTTAGCTTGGATGGGTATAAAAGGTATAGTCTCATGAGAAATTTTTTTATTGCAAACACAACTGGAAGCCCCTGGGTAGCATTTCCTGCACCCTATCATATATGTCTATATCCTTTACCCATTCATTCCTTGATGGACATATGAAATTCTCTGCCTTTCGGCAATTGTGATTAGTGCTACATTGAACATGGGGTACACATATCTCTTTGACATACTGCTTTCAATTATTTGGGTTATGTACCCAGAAAAGGGATTGCTGGATCATACTGTAATTATTTTTACTTTCTTGAGGAAACTCCATACTGTTTTTCATAGCAAATGCATCATCTTACATTCCTACCAGCAGTGCATAACAATTCCAATTTTTCCACATCTTTGCCAACACTTATTATTACTTTATTTTCTTAATAGTGGCCAGCCTAATAGGTAAGAGCTGATATCTCATTATGGTTTTGATTTGCCTTTCTCTAATGATTAGTGGCATTGAACATCTTTTGTCTCTTGGCCATTTACATATATTATTTGGAGAAATATCTATTAAGGTCCTTTGCCCTTTTTAAAAATCATGTTACTCGTTTTGTTGTTGAGTTGTAGGGGTTGTTTATATATTCTGGATATTAACCCCTTATCAGACATATGATTTACAATTACTTTCTCCCATTCCATAGGTTGCCTTTTCACTGTGTTATTTCTTTTAATATGCAGAAGTTTTTAAGTTTTATCTTATACCATCTTTAGCTGGTAGCTCCAATGCCATTATCTTTTAAAATCTTTTTCAAGGCATTGGAGACCCAGGACAGCAAGGATTTAAGGAACTAAAATTCAGGAGAGAAAGTCCAAAAAGTTGAGCCTCACATTTGGCACCATCTTTCACCTCAAGGCATTTGCTGATTTGTTAGCAGCAGCTGAGAATCTAAGAGGCTGAGTAGCAGAAAGTACTAGCTGAGAGGGTGAAAAGCTGAGCAGAGGTTTGGCAGGCCCTGCCGAGCACCCTGCAAAGCTGTGCCCTAGGATTAAAGTGATACATAAATAGCTCAGGCCCCACAAAGACAAACCCAGCTTCAAATCAGAGCAGTCCTAGATTGGGTTAAAGTAATCTGCCCCTGTCAGAAGAAACAGTAATCCCCTCTGAAGGAAGACGTTATCATTATCTCTCCATTTTTTCATAATAAAGGCCAGGATGCACTAACAGTATTATTAGACATACCAGGAAATAAGACCAAATGATGGAAAACCAAGCGAAAAAGAAATGAAACACAACTAGACTATAGAAATCAGACCCACAGGAAATCCAGATGTTAGAATTATGTGTCTCAGAAAAGACTCCAGGGTTCTGGATTTCCTGTATTTACCTTAAATATTTTCTGAGTGCTTAATATGTATCAGGGACTGTGCTATGTGGGAATAAATCAAGGTCTCTGATATCAAAATGTTTATGGCCCATTCTAGCCTGAACAACAGGTGCCTAAAGATGCTTCTGTCCTAATCCCTAGAATTTGTTACCTCAAGTGTTTAAAGAGCCTTTGAAGATGTGATTAGGTAAGGATTTTGAGATAGGGAGATTGTCCTGGATTATCTGGGTGAGCTCAATGCAAACACAAGGGTCCTTATAAGAGGGGGGGCAGGAAAATCAGTCAATAGTGGGTGATGAAATAACAGAAGGAAGAGGTTCAAGTAATGCATGGAATCTAAAAAAGGCAAGAAAATAGATTCTCCCTGTGTGTCCAAGAGGAACCAGCCCTGACACCTTGACTTTAGCCCAGCAAGTCTGATTTTGGAATGTTCACTTCCAGAACTACTAAAAGATAACAAGTATGTGATAGATTTAGCTGCTAAATTTGTGGCAGTTTCTTAGAGCAGCAATAGGAAACTAATATATAGCCTAACAGGAGAGACATATCAATAGGTAATTTCAATGTGGTAAACACACCAGAAGTATAGGATTGAAGCATTCATTCCAACCTGGGATTCAGGGAATGAGATATGATGGTAATCTGTATGATCCCACAATCACTGATTACCCAACAGTACAGTGATTAGGATACCTTAAATCAAAGGACAGATTGGAAGAAGCTTTGTGCTCCATCCTGGGAAGCATAAACTTCATGCCAAAGGCAATAGGAAAGATGTAAAGTGGGGAATGACCCAATCAGATAGGTTTTGAGAAACTTCACCAAGAAAATATAGACAATGGAGAGAGAAGACCTGTCACACGTAAATGTAATAATAGTCCAAGTTAGAGATTATTTTGTAATCAAATTGGGAGGCTGAGGCAGGTGTATTCTTGAGCTCAGGATTTTGAGATTAGCCTAAGCGATATTGAGACCCTGTCTCTTCTAAAAATAGAAAAATCAGATGGGTGTGGTGGTGCATGCCTGTAATCCCAGCTACTTGGGAAGCCAAGACACAAGACAAGAAGATTGCTTGAGCCCAAGAGTTTGAGGTTGCTGTGAGCTATGATGATGCCAGGGCACTTTACCCAGGGCAACAGAGTGAGAATCTCTTTCTCTCTCTCTCTCTCTCTCTCTCTCTCTCTCTATATATATATATATATATATATATATACATACACATATATGCTTATATATATCAATGAACATAATAGGAATATTTTCCATAAGACTGTGACAAATTACTGAGTGAAATGTCTTTAGTGAGTTATTACCATAGATTTTCTATTATAGGAAGAATACTATAAATGTATACTAAGAAACAAATTCAACCTTGGCCATATAATAGTTTGGTATGGAATAAGCTAGTACTTAAGATTTGGACACATGGGCCTGTAGGTTAAGGGCAAGGATCCTTAGGGACTGGCAGGCAAGCACTATCTGTAGGCAGCTATTCTAAAATTCACAGAAGCTCTCAGAATAGTGTAACATTATTTATATAAAACGTTTTTCCTTCTATTTTCATGCTAGCCTTTCAGGTACTACAGTGCAGGTGAAGAGAAGTAAAATGAAAAATATTTAATTTCTTGAAATGATTATTTGCCTTCCATAGACTAGGTGGAAGAAATAAAGGACATCTTATTAGGCCTAAACTATGGTGGAAAAATACCAATTAACTCCTGGTAAATTTCTGGGCCACAACCCCTCAACAAAATGGAATAAGTCTGGTTCACTTAAGTCAAAGTACTCACTGATTTCTTGCTTGACTAACTCCCCTGAGAAACGGACCTGGAAGTACCAACTGTCCCTGGACTGACCTTAGAGATATACCAGGTGGGAAAAGAAACAAAGATATATGGCCAACTAACTGCAAAGTTCTGCTTCTGTACATTGCTTGCTAACCAACCCGGATGCATCTGGGCAGCCTGCGTGCCAACCAGAATACAGACAAAGCCTTAAAAATCTGACCCTTAAGCAGTCGGGGCTGGCCTCAGGAACCCCACATTGAGACAATGAGGCAGTCACTGGCCTGCTCTTCAGTAAAGGGAATCTTTCATGAATTCGACTTGTTTGGCAGTGTAGCCTTTGGGGACTACACTTGTTTGGCAGTGTAGCCTTTGGGGAGTTCCTGGGCATAACAATCTATTATAACGAATTTCAGATGGTACTTTTCATGTAGTGAATGTGCTTTTGTATTTAGTATCAGATTTGTAATTTTCTAAGAAAATCTGAAATTCCAGGCCATGGAATTGAGTTAAGGTTATCAAAGTTCAAAACAGAAAATCCCTGAGATCTTTTTTAGAAATAAGGCCCGGCCAGATACACTGATTCATGCCTATAATCTCAGCACTTTAGGGTGTTGAGGAGCCAACCCGCATTGAGGCTGCAGTGAGCTATAAAGCCTTGGTGAGAATGAGATTTTGTTTCTAAAAACTTAGCTAAAAAATAAAAATTGGGCTACCTTGATTCATAATAGCAAACACTTCTACAGTATGTGGTTGGTATTTTCCATATATAATACCTTATATGTATACACTAATTTAACCCTCATAACAATCTTATGAGGTGCTTACTATTTTTATTCCTGTTTTATAGATGAAGAAAATGAGCCAGAGGTTAAATCATATGGTGGAAGATCATATGACTAGTAAGTGACAGAGCCAGGATTTCGACCTAAGCAATTTAGTAGTCAAAACTGTACTTTTGACTTTTGATTATTACACATGACACCACCTCTTGCTAGTAACCTATTAACAATAGATTAGTGTATCTGCAGATTCAAATTATTCTGATGTGCATGTAACTTCAGTTTATCACAAATTAGCTGTTGGGAAATTAATTACAGTGATTATTATAGATGGGAAGAATACAGCAAAGTCAAACTTATGATCACAAAGAAAGTAAAAGGAAAAAAAGTTTGCCAGCCATTAGGTCATGACTGATGATGCTTGTTATTTTCTAAAATGCCTACTATGACCCCACGCACCATTGGGGCAGGGATCCAACTTTCGTGTCTGTTTTATAGACTCTCCATTTAGTATGATTCCTGTTACCCAGTGGACACTCAAAACATATTTGACGTAATACAGACCCAATACCCCGAGAAGAATCCTCTTCCAGAGACCTTCTACCTGCACTGATCAGCTATTTTTTGGTACTTTCTAAGAGTACGCAAGAAAAACCTTAATGCATTCTCATTGTTAAAGATTCAAAGCACATAACTGGACACACCAAAACTTGAAAATTCAATTTCTACTCATCAAGACTCTTTCCTAGGTAACCACTGTCTTGAGTTCTCTTTGTATGTATTTACATATGTTCACATATACATGTTTATATAACTTAAAAAATTAAGTGTAACCAGAATTACACAATATTCTGCAACTGCTTCCTGTCAGTTTTCCTCTATTATAAATCTATTTAATTTCTTTTGGCACCTCTCTAGTAACTAGAAAGTATGAATGTATTGAGCCTCGTGTAATTCCTTTTGATGAACATTTAGGTAAGTACTGTTAGTGCTTATTAAAAGCCGCATTGCAATGAACATTCTTGTGCAAAAATCTGTATACATGCAGAATACATCGATCCCTTCTCTCCGAAAAGCCAGGCGAAGCAGGTGGGAGATTTTACAACGCTTTTAAAGCAGAGCTGTTTCGTCCCGCCCCAGCTATTTAAAAGGTGAAGAGCGGGTGAGTGCAGGGTAAACAGTGGTAAGATCTCTGTTACGGTGTTCGTAAAGTAACTCCTCCTCTCGCATATCCGTTTTTTCACAAAAAGGATCCGAACGAGAGCCGCAGGAACTCCGACGGTGGCGACACGGTGCGAACTGGAAATGCTGGCTCCTTGTTGAAGCGCTTGGACAGCGTCGTCGGCGAGGACCATGCCTTCCTGTTAAACCCCCACCCCGTCAACTCTACCCTTTTTAGGTTACACTGAGGGAGCAACTCCGTCAGGTATTAAAAATCGCCTCCAGGCAGCAGGGCGAAACTGAAGGCGCCTAAATGGCATGAGAAGGGCAGTTAACCGTGGCGAAGCCAAGCCCAGTGAGGAGAGGTCAACCGGGGACCGTCCCCCGCCGCCATGTTGGCCGCATTCAGCCACCACAAAAGACTCGCTTTCCCAGCGGCCCCCGCGGCCTCAGGAGCCCTCGCGGTGGAGGCGGGGCCAGGGCCGGAAGTCACGTGCCCCGGCAGCCGCTGGGGTGAGGCCACTGTCGCGGCACGGGCTGGTTGAGACTGTGGCTGTGGGAGGCGCAGGGGTGATGGCGGTGGAGACGCTGTCCCCCGACTGGGAGTTTGACCGCGTTGACGACGGCTCTCAGAGTAAGGGAGGGTTAGGGTGAGGGCTGCGGGTGGATGCTCCTGGCCCCGCTCAGCCCTGGCCGCGGTCCTGCGGGAGGGATGGCCGCGCAGCGGTCTTGTTCGGGACACTTCGTACCCCTTGGGGTGTGCGAGGGACGCGCTCTCCGGTGTTACTTTCGGGGTTGGGGTCCTATAAATGGCGGGTCAGGCTGGCTCCGTCGGGACTTGGCGTATGAGGAGGCTGCTCTCCCGGGAGACCTAGATGCCCCGAGGGGAGTGGCGTCCGCTTCTGCTGCCCGGGGGCGCGGGCGGGGCCCGCCTGGGAACCCGGGCTGCTCCGCTCTGTGGCCTCTGGGGGTTTTCGCCAGATCCTCCGAGCGTTCAGTTGTAGCAGAGACTGATGTCTGGGTTCCTGTTTCGGTTTCCTGTTTTTTTTCTTTTCCTCCCAAACCAACTTTTGGAAGTTTGGTTGCTTTGTTTCATTACATTCTTATAACTGTAGTAGGTAGCGAGAAAACTCTTTGAACACGGTGGAAAGGAACACGTGAATGTCATCTTCTCCCTTTCCATGCCTTTTATTTATGTGAAGTGTATTTTTCAGTGATGTCTTGTAGTTCTCACAGCAGCTGCAAAGGTTTCAGAAATTACAGCCAATCTGCTTCATAAAATCGAATTGTCTGATTTTAACTTAGAAGTCAGCCAAAGAAAGTAACCAGTTCAGTTTCTTTCAGCAAAATATAGAGGCTCAGCAAGTTATTTTAGTGAAGTTCTTCTCGGAATTAATACGAGTAGACAATCTGTTTTTTTTTATCTTTGGTGATATTTGTGTAAGTGACTTCAGAGATTTAGGGGTATCCTATTTGTGAATTTTTTTTTCTGCGACATTTTCCTAAAAACTGGAATGTCATTAAAAAAAAATTCTGGATGAATTTTGTTTGGTTTTTACAAAGAGACTAATGTCTACAAATGTAGATGCAATTAGGTTTTATTAGTCTCTCAAAGGAGAGTAAGCTACGGCCAGGATGATGTGCAGTTTTTCACAAAACATTCCATGAGATAGTAGCTCTTATGCAGCATTAAAATTAATCTCGGAAGTAATGACAAAACCTTTACAATTTTTGTAGAGAGGATTCTGTATTTACTATTATAAAGTGAACTGTACCTTGTTACATATGATGTTTTATGGACAAAAGTCCTCTATTCTAGTACTTTTTAAAAAACTGAAGGTGCGTTAATGGTTCACTTTAGAATGATCTGATTCACTCAACAGACATATTCTAGACACCAAGTATTAGGGAAACAAAATAGGAATGCAGTCTGTTGGCAAGTAGAAGCATGTTAAATAGGTTTTTGGAATTTTATTTTTGAAGAATCGTCATGTACTTCTTATCTCAAAGTTTTGTATTTTAACTTTTGTCAGGGAACTTTGAATTTTTTTATTTTATTGAGACAGTCTCTCTTTGTTGCCCAGGATGGTCTCGAACCCCTGGGCTTAAGCAGTCCTTTTACCTCAGCCTAATAAGTAGCTGGGATTATAGGTATGAACCACTGTTCCTGGCTTTTTCAATAAGGAACTTTTAATGTTACTACAGGTTTTCAGTTGCCTCCTTCCTCATGAGTCCTAAACAGACTAAACGAGTAGATTTATTGGCATGTTTTTCTAGCATTGTCTTTAAGACATCTTCTAGTCAAATGCAGCTTTAACTGCTCATTTCTAATGTAACCGAGAATAAGGCATCTACTTGAGGTTCTGAGAATCTACTCAGTTTTTAATATCTGTAAGTCTTAGGGGAAGAGAACACTTCTTATCTCTTCTCTGTGCCTTGTTTTCATTAATTTTTTTTTTAAAGATACTATTCTTGCATTCATTAATTTTTGGACTACGAATCATATCTAGACTAATTGTTTTCCAAAATAGCCTGCATTAATGCTGTAATGAGATGGGAACCTTAATGAACTAAGACAATCTACCTGATTCAGAACATTATGTAGTTGCAGAATGAGGTACAGGCAGCTAGGTCTTTGTACTTTAATACAACTTGAATCAGAACATACATTATCTTAGTCACTTTGCGTTGCTAATTTGAGGAGAGAAAATTTTTACCTTGTAAGACAAAGATTGAATGAAGTTATTCGCATCAATAAAAGAAACTGAGTTTTAATTGAATGTGCTTACTTTGGGAATAAATAATGAATTTCTGCATACAAGGTGAAATATTTACTTTGATCAATTTTGATGAATAGGTGTTTTTTAAGATCTAGTTTATTCCAGTGACTCCTTAAAGTCATCTCTTAATGTGTAAATTCTGTAAATATCAGTACATTATGTATTTGACCAGTGGTTTTTACTGATGTTTACTGCTCATTTATGACAGTTAAATAATTTAGCAAATAAAATACCTTTGTTAAATTTTAGATATTACAGGAATAATATTTATGATACTGAAGCAGGTCTAAAACTTCCATTTTAAAGATTTTTTGTGTATTAAACATTAGTTTACTGTATATAGAATTAAAATTCACACTTTTTTTTTTTTTTAATTTTAGAGACAGGTCCTTGTTCTGTCACCCATGCTGGAGTGCAGTGGTATTATCACAGCTCACTGCAACCTTAAGAAGTCCTCCTGCCTCAGCTGTACATTACCACACCTGGCTAATTTTTTTTTTTTTTTTTTTTTTTTTTAATTTAAATTTTTGTGGAGAGAGTAGTCTCACTTTGTTGTCATGGCTGGCCTTGAACTCCTGGCCTCAAATAATTCTCCCACCTTGGCCTCCCAGAGTTCTGGGATTATAGGTGTGAGCCACCTTGCCCAGTTAAAAATTATACTTTTAAATATTGCTCCTGTGATACAGACTTTTGCACTTACTTCAGGTTGTGAATATTTCTTTTTGCTAGAGCTGTTTATCACTAAAACATAGATTTAGGACATTGAGTTGTCTAAGACATCGTTCACGCATTCCAAAGTAATGATTAACAATGCTTTGCTATGCCTTTGAGGTTATTTGAAGTAAAAGCCCTGTAATTCATTACTTTTACTTACCACATATTCTTTTAAAATTTAAACTTAGAAATTCATGCTGAAGTTCAACTTAAGAATTATGGGAAATTTCTTGAGGAGTATACATCTCAGTTGAGAAGAATTGAGGATGCGCTGGACGACTCTATTGGAGATGTTTGGGATTTCAATCTTGACCCTATAGCATTGAAGGTTCGATTTTATTTTATTTTTAAATTTATGTATTTATTTTCAGAATATACTGTATCTTAAAAACTTTTTTTTAAGTGGAAAATATATTTTTATTTAAAATCTAAGAATGAAATGCGGAGAAAATTGTTGAATTCTTTCTCTAAGCTATGCGGGTACTTCTTAAATATTTATTTATTTATTTATTGTTTGTAGAGACAGGATATCATTTTTTTGCCTAGGCTGGTCTCTTTTTTTTTTTTCTTTCTTTTTTTTTTCTTTTGAGACAGAGTTTCACTATGTCGCCCCTGAGTAGAGTGCTGTAGTGTCACAGCTCACAGTAACCTCAAGTTCTTGGGCTTAAGAGATTCTCTTGCCTCAGCCTCCCAAGTAGCTAGGACTACAGGCGCCCCCACAACACTCAGCTATTTTTTGGTTGTAGTTGTCGTTGTTTGGCAGGCCCAGGCTGGATTTGAACCCGCCAGCTCCACCCCTGAGCTATAGGCGCTGAGCTTTAAATGTTACAAACAAAACCTTTAGTGTCAAGGAGTAGTACAAACCCCACCTCTTTGATCTAGCCTTTGTTTTTTATCTTCAAGAAAATGAAGAGGGCTGGGTAAAATATTTAAGCTTTATTTGTTTCTTCTTGTTGAGGTTATTTTATATATGGTGAAATGTACAGATTTTAAGAAGATAGTCAAGGCTCAGCGCCTGTAGCTCAAGTGGCTCGAGAGCCAGCCACATACACCAGAGCTGGCGGGTTTGACTCCAGCCCCGGCCTGCCAAACAACAATGACAACTACAACCAAAAAATAGCTGGGCATTGTGGTGAGCGCCTGTAGTCCCAGCTACTTGGGAGGCTGAGGCAAGAGGATCGCTTAAGCCCCAAGACTTGGAGGTTATTTTGAACCGTGATGCCACAGCACTCTACCCAAGGTGGCAGTTTGAGACTCTGTCTCAAAAAAAAGAAAAGACAATGAATTTTGCCAAATGTGTAACTCCCGTCTCAGTAAAGATATATTTTCATAATTTCCAAAAACTTGGCTCATGTTATATAGGCGATCTTAATGTGGGAATGATTTTTAATGTATAAAATAAAGTGACTCACACTGTGTTCCATTTTGAAATAGTTTTATATCTTGTTTTATCTTTAAAACTAGTTTTGCCACTTAACTAATATTTATTGAGTACTTACTACTAGGTACTAGATACTGTCCTTAGTCACAGAGACTTTTTTATTACAACTTTCTTGAGATAATAGTCACAGATCGTACAATTCACCCACTTAAATTGTATAATTCAGTGGTTTTTAAAAATATATTCATACAATTATGTAATCATCACCTGAGTTAATTTTAAAACATTTTCACCATTGTAAAAAATCCTGTACCCATTAGTAGTCAATACCCCTCCCCCAATGCCATGCCACACCATCACGTACCATCCCAAGGTAACCACCAATCAATATGTTTTCTTTGCCTCTTTTGTGCATTTCATATAAATGGAACCAAGCAATATGTGGTTCTTTGTGGTTGGCTTCTTTCACTTAGCATGATGTTTTCAAGGCTCATCTATGTTTTTCCCAAATGTCAGTACTTTATTTTTGTTACTCAATAATAATATGTTGTTTGGAATAGATATACATAGTACCACATTTTATTTATACATGCATTAATTGACCACTTTTTGGCTGTTATGAACACTGCTATCAACATTTGTGTATAAGTTTTTATTTCTGTGTTAGTGTATACAGAAGATGCCAAAAAATGTAAACACATTTTAAGAAAGGAAAAACCTATATTAATTGTAATACTCAGTGTATACCAGTAATGTTTGTTATCTTGTATCTTGTATCTCTTGCAATTGCAGAAGTCAAACATGGCTGAAGTATTACAATTTTAATACAGTTTTTTTTTCCTTTTTCAAATGTGTATACTTTTTGGCACCTTGTGTGTGTGCATACACATACACACAACACATGTACACATACACACACACTCCCTAGGAATGGAATTGCAGAGTCATAATGGTAACTATGTTTAACTTTTTAAGGAACTGCCAGGTTATTTTCCAGTGTGGCTGGACCATTCTATATTCCAATCAGCACTGTATGAGGGTTCCAGTTTCATTGCATTCTTGCCAACACTTATCTTCTTGATTATATCCTTCTTAGTGGATGTGATCCTTTGTGGTCTTGATTTGCTTTTCTCTGTTGGCTAATGATGTTGAGCATCTTTTCATTTGCTTACTACCCATCTGTATGTCTGAAGAAGCAATACTTTATTTTTTTTAAAACTTGCACTTGGGCTTTTAAGTCCTCTTCTAGCTATCATAACAATATGCTTGTTCTCAACTCGCGGATTTTATAAAAGATGAAATCTCTTAGCTATATCTTCCGCTACAAAAGACTTCTAATCTTAAAATGTTATCATCTTGTGGAACCTCCCCCCTTCCCAGTAGCTTTCTTTTTTTTTTTTTTTTTTTAATTAAATCATAGCTGTGTACATTAATGTAATCATTGGGTACCATATGCTAGTTTCATAGACCGTTTGACACATTTTCATCACACTGGTTAACATAGCCTTCCTGGCATTTTCCTAGTTATTGTGCTAAGACATTTACATTCCACAT
>CAUYPK010108897.1:0-11742 GCA_963574355.1 Loris lydekkerianus
TGTTGTTGTTGTTGTTGAGTTAAATTTTTTAGTCATGATGGTGGATTGAATTATTTTTTTCCATAGAACTACAAAATTTATATTATTGGTTGAAAAGACTATTTTTTCTATACTGAGTTGACATCTTTGTCAAAACATTTATTGACTCTATAAGTGTGAGTCTAATTCCAAACTCTAGTCTAGTCTCTTGAATGGTATGTCTACCTTTTTGATAATAGTACAGTTTGTTTATTGCTGCAGATTACTAGTACATTTCTAAATTTGTTCTTCTTTAGGTTAGGGTGTCGTAGTTCATTTGCTTTGTCACAGAAATTCTATAAACTTGTCAATGGTTATGAAAAATACCGCAGAGAGCCTGACTGTGAATATCCTCTCACATGCCTGCACTGCCAGCAACAGTTTCTCTATCCTCTCTCTTGCTCTTATGTTGTCCTTTGAGTAGCAGAAGTTCTAAGAAAAGAGCATATCAACTTTTTTTTTTTTTTTCTTTTTGGATGGAAATCTTACTGTTGCTATACATTCACACTAGCCTATACTTGATAGATAACCATTAAAAGTTTAGCCTGTTTCTTATCTGCTTTTATGTGAAATATCCCTTCATCCCATGCTCTACCACAAATGAGCCAATGACCACACATCATCTTCCCTTGACAGAAGACTATCTTCCTTCCATTTCTGACTGTTCCAGTGTCCTAGGTTCTTATCAATCTTATGGGTTAAAAACAAGTGTTTGTTTAGTAGATCATCTGAATTTTTCTCATTATTAAGGAATAATTTTTTTTTTTTTTTTTGCTTTCTGTCTTGTAGGTAGAAACAAAATGAAACCCTTTTATTATTATTTTATTTTAAGAAATTGTATTTGTTAAATCATGCTGTTTAAACTTCTTTTCCAAAACTATTTCAGAAGAGGCTTTGATTCAAAGGGGTTGGGTATCAACCCGGGAAATTGTGACTTTGAGAGTAACATCATTATTGACTGAGACTAAATATTTTTATAAAAGTCAGATGCTATTGAAGTGGTTAAAGTTAGTAATACAATTAAAAGCAAATTAGGGTTAAGAAGCAGCAACTAGGAGTCAACTTTAGAGAGTCAACTTTTTATGTTTACATAGCTTTCCAGAAATAAGCATGCCTTCTTATCTTTTCTTTTCCTTTTTCATTTTCTTCTTTTATTCCTTTTTTTTCTTCTTCCCTCATCTCCCTTCCTTCTTCTTATTTTATTCCTTTTTTATTCTCTTTAGTATCTTTTTCTTTTTATGTTCTCCCTTTTACTATACTTCTCCTTAAGCCATTTCTAAAATTCAAGTAATATACTTTCTTAAATGTTAGATACACAAATATGATAATATTTTCAGCTTCAACTAACTCAAAGACATAAATTAAAATGTATCATAATATGATGAATGTTAGAACAGATATGAATAAAAATTTGGAAATACAAAGGAGTACAAAAGTAAGTATTTTTGATCTGGGTGTGGGTTGATACAAAGATGTATTTTAGAGAAATTTCAGAGTGTGGTACATGAAGAAAACAGAGATTCATAATTTCATATGTCACCCACAGAATCTCAATAAAAAGAATGCAACATAAATTTTATTATTACTACTGTGGTAAAATGGGCATTCTTGGTACTGGCTTCAAAATATCCCTAACAGAGTACCAAAATATGGTAACTGACTACAGAGTTTGGCTGGAAATAGTGTTTTTTTATAGCCAAGAACAAAAGTCTAAAAGGTGCATGAGGCTGTGAACTCTGCAAGTTATACAAATTTTGTTTCTCTTTACGAATTATAGTCTTTTCAAAATCGGACAAAATGGTGCATAAAGTTAACATAATTTTGATGGTGCTTTTCAATTGAGAATTAACTAAAAAAAAAAAAAAAGCTTTCTTGAAGTATAGAGATGGCATTAAAAATACCCTCTTAAAAGTTTCATGAGGCTATCCTTTTTCTTTACATATAATCAAAAATCATTACTTTCACTGTTCAAAGAATAAGAACAGATTTACTACTAATAAAATCAATATATTTTCTTGTTTAGAAACTGTATGTCTATTTTTTATAAATATTTACTAGTCTTGAAATGTAATTGGCATAAATCAAATATGCACTTTTCAATTGCTAAAATTTGATAGAATGAATATAGTGTTAAGAAAAGAAAAAAAGCATCAATATTTCAATTATTAATATTTTCATCAATTGTAATATTTTCAATCCAATATTATTTAACAAAATTTGTATGTAGAAAGAGCTTATTTTATCAACTTTCATATGAAATACATTTCATCATAATGATGCTAATTTGATTTATGCATTATATTTTTTTAAAGAAGTGAGTGTATACATAAAATTCCTCAGCATGTTAATGATGGAGATGGCTTTAGGAGTGACACAGGGCCTAGAGATATAAAAGTAATGAGTTGCAAACAAATGAGCAAAAGATAAATGAGCAAAGAAATTTTGAAACAAATGATTCTAAGATAGAGTGAATTTGAACACAAGTGAGAATCCATGCTGTTGTAGAATACTTTTTTTAAAAGCAAGCTCACAGTTTGTTCTTTGAGTATCTATATGCTAGGTTAACCATGTAAGTGTATTTTTAATAAGTAGATGAACAAATTAATACAAAAATCACTTTAATTTTTATGAAGTAAAAATTAAAAACTTAATCTGACTATCGTTATAAGCACATAACCATTGGTATTTCTTAAATATCAAATATCCTTGGTATGTAGACTCATATATGAGAAACCATGCCTCTTTTGTTTATTTTATTCACAGTTCAAATTTTCAATTTCATTTTGTACATAATGAACCAGATGTTCCCAAATTTGGTTGACTGCTTCTAAGTAATTTTTGTGTGGATATAATTTTGCTTAAGATAGCATCTCATCAGAGAAGCAAATAATTTAGAGGTGAATATTACATGTATATGTGTATTTGTGTATGTGTGTGTGTGTGTCTGTGAGGATAACTATTTTGGCTCTATTTATCTGGATAGAAATAGTAGTAATCAGAATGATAGTAATTTAAAATCTGGTGAAGATATCCACATTGTATTTTGTTAATCTTTAAATTTTTAATATTAATCATTATAGATATTACCGAAAATATATTCTAAGTGTTAACTTAGAGCCATAATATAAATAGAAACCAAAGAGACTTCTCCACATCCTAGGAGGAAGAGGACTCCCTGGCCAGAATTTTCACATTGGAAGAAGAAGAACATCCTTTAGAACCAGTTTCAATACCTACTGTCTTTGAACTTCTACAGAAGTTATGCAGCCTTTCAGTATTGCAGTTGCCGCCTTACATTTTTTGAAAAGTGAATTTTTATGCTAGATTGCTTTTGTAATACACTCTGTGTGTATTTAAGTGAATTCTTCTTCCTTCTAGCTCTAAACAATTTAGATTGTATTACAAATGACTGTTTCAGGATTTGTTATATAACCTGTCTGTTTTCGCTTTAAAATATTACTTTTTAAAGTAATAATACAATTTATATACATTAACGTATATTCTCAATTCAAATACATTAGAAAAAAACTTGAACAAATAAGAGATAATCTGTTTTATGTAAATACTAGATTTTCATTGTCCTTGTACAAATGTACATCCATCAGCGTATCCATTTATATAAAATATTAAAAAAATCTATATTTAAAAATACTTAAGAAATAATCAGTGCTTTATAAGGCAGATTATACAATTGAATTTAGTCCCATATGGATTTATCCTTGAGCATAAAATATTATAATTTGATTTTTACTATGATCACATATTTACACTGAAACTACTTTTTAACTTTAGAAGGGCAACAATAGGAATGAGAATACTATGAAAGCATGATTTTTGCTGCATTCATCCATAAGGAAAAAAAAAATAAAGTCCATAATTGTTGTTAATGTAATGCATAGACTAACATTGTATTTTTGCTATCAGTTTCTAAGCCATAATAAATATAAATGGGCAGCTGACACAGCTGCGAAGATACCATTCCAAATGTCTGGCTTGTAAAAAATTCATCATACTGTCTAATACTTACCAAGGAAAGTAATTCAAGGACAGCATATTCCAAACCAGCAGTTCATCCTTTCAAAAAGCTTAGAGCCAAAGGATAGTTTTTAATTGTTTATGTGATCTATGACTTGATTGTCTCCTTCATTCTGTACCTATGAAGAAGAGAGTAAATTAATAATAAGCTTAGGCATCACTGCAAAGGAAAGTTGCTAGGGAATTCAGATGATTTATATCATGGGTGATGATGCTGGGACAGCGGACAAATAAATAAGGAACATCAATTTTCGTCTATATCTCAAGTCAGAGTGTAGATTTTTCAAATTTCAGTTGAAATAACAATCTCGGAACTATGAAGGTTAGAAAGAATACAATTGTGTGTTAACATTGATGGGAAAATAGCAGATGAAAATTAAATGACTTTCTGTACTGTGTTCCTCAGGTTTGTCACACATTTATATGGAGCAGCAGGTACTGAGTTTCTACAAGGAAGAAATAATGAAAAGTAATGCAGACAGAAATAGCTTGCCTGCAGCCAGACTAATGGCAAGGTCAGATTACATCAATTAAATCAGAAAGTCTCTGAGATAAAGTTCACTAACACACTCAGGGATTTTATTTTTCCCTAAATAAATGTCCACTTTTATAAGTAGAGAAATTTCACTGTATTTTCAGACAGGTAACAAAATGAGGTGAATAACAGCAATTAAAAGTCAAAGATAGTATATACATACACACAAAGACACACAAACACATACATACATACATAAAACACTGTAATATTTGCAAGAAGCTAATGAAGGACAGACTAAACTTAAAAATATATATATATCATTACATTTATTGATTTTTATTTTTTGATTCACAAGCATATTAACTTGAGCACCCTAGACCAGTCATTTAAAAAAAATGTTTTGTTTTTTTTTTAATATTATGTTAAATCACAGTAATCATTTGAGAATTACAAGACAAGGTTAAGCAATAGAGTTGACCAAGGTGGGGTGGGGGGAGGAAAGCAGTAGGTCTATTTGGAAAACAAACTTAATAGCAAAAAATACTGTATTTGTGTATTATTTTTCTGCTTATTTTTTAAGCAGTTAAAAGCAGGGCATCATTTTTTGATACAACAAGAAAAAAATTAAGATGATATCTAATAATTAGTTTCTATTAATTAACTTCTACTAATCACCTACTGTGTCCAAAGCTTTGTGGTAATGAATACAGAAAAAATGAAGATGAACTCTACATGGGTCCATCACTTAGGTAGCTTACAAATTAGTGAACAAAAGAGGAAAGCATACAAATAACTGCGCTACAAGGTAATTCAGAGGTTTAATGCTGAAAGAACTGTTAGAAGTGACAATTTTCAATCAAATTATATGTGAACAGATATATTCAATTAAGTAACAATTTCTGGGCATTTGGAGACTAAAATATGAGTCCTTTCCCATCATTTTGATACTCATGACAGAGACAAAACAGGAAATCTTCAACATATATCAGTAGAAAAATAGGTACCTAAAATTTTAAGTATAAAAATAGTTAAGTTTAAAATGCAAGTGTAAAATACAGACTTGAATGTATAAAATAAAAGTTATAAAGGTATTTAAAATATTTTAAAAATTAGAAATCTTTTAACTATCTAATAATTGTTCAATTAATTGCTATAGGGAATATATGTGATTGTTTTAAAATGTTACTGTTTTCTACTTCTTCGTGGCTTTCTGTGGATAACTTTACATATATTAAGTGCATAATAAGTAAATTTTGAACCTCAATCTTTAATCTGAGAAACTGTCACTCTTTGGACATAGTAGCTTCAAGAATTTTTAAAACTAATGATACCTTCTGCAATAAAATTATTAAATTAGTCTTGGTTTGAATCGCCTGAAGTTAATTAGAAATATAATATTTTGATTGCATTTATTTTAAATATACAACAATTTAGAAAGAGGCCAGTATTTTCATCAATGCTTACTTCTTGGATAAACTTGCATTATCCATTGGTTTGTTAAGGGTTACTTACTTTTCATTAACTAATATTTGTATATGTACACACAAAAAATTACATATTATAATTCTTTCTAATTTCTCTTTACTCTCAATTTCCTTTTGCATCATTGTTACTGACTCATCCATTTATTTTTTCTCTACTGTTAATTTCCTTTAAATGAGTAACTTTTCTTGACATCTATACAAGTTCAAAGGTAAGTACATACGATTTACCAGGCAATCTCCTAATTCTATTAACAATGCACATGCCCCCTGTTGAACCTGGATCTCGTGTTTGCTTTGCCCCCATGCTTTTATACCTCTTTCAGTGAATTCCACGAGTACTTTAAGCCTGGTCCATGTCATCAGACTTTATGTTGCTCTTGTTTCAGCTTGATTATTATCTCCTCTGCAGGGTGGATCTTGAGTCCTTATCCTTTGTTAGGTGAGCTACCTATGACACATCACTCTCTAACTCCCTGTATTTGGTACAACTCACCTGGACCACAAGCTAATTGATAAGCAGACACTTTGGCTAATACAGGGTGTCCATAAAGTTTGTGTACAATGTTGATGCCATTTTAAATCGCACATGAACTTTATGGCCACCCTGTATATCACATTACCTTTGTAGTAGGTATTAATACATTACGTATAAAATAACTGAATATTTTAGTACATTAATAATTACGAGTTATACTTAATATCTCTACTTTTTATACAAAATCTCTTACCAGTACTTGTTCCACAATATATTCTCATTTTCTTGCATTCAGCTGATTTCATTCTAAAATATATTTTTGTTCTCTCATGCCTATATTACTACATTTCGTTTCATATTTTTTTTCTTATTCAAGGGCTCCTCTTCCAATCTATTATATGCTCTATAATCACAATAGTTATGTTCACCTAAGGATGCTTGTATCATATTAAAGATCTGGGTTCATCGCTTTGAAGCGGGAAGCTATTGAGCTAAACAGTGATCACTCTAGTGAAAGAATTCAAATTCAAAGATTACGTTTACTCTAGCTGTGAAAATGTAGGCCATAGCAGAACTCTAGGGCATAAGTGAAGAGTAATTAGGATGCTGAAGGGGCATGGGGGTTACCAAATTAGGGGGTCTTGGTGACAGGAATGAAAAGGCTTGACACAATGTCTGTGTAGGGGGGCCGAGGACCTCTGGGAGGAGCCCTACTGAGTTAACCTCGGGTCCATATTTATTATTAAAAAGCAGGAAAAAGTAGTTAAAAGCAACTTATCAGACATCAGCACTAAAAAGGGGTAACATGGGAAGTGTCAGACAGAATGTCTCCAACTTGTTTTTGCAAAATGTCAGATGTTAAGCAAGACCTCTGCCTTCAGCGTCAAGAGACCTTTGGAATCTAGAGGATCTTTCCCGTAACTATTAGGCCTGGTGTTGCCACACCTCACACATACATTCTCTCTTGGAGGCCAGTTTTCTGATCTGCACATACACAACTCACATGCCATTGTCATGGTTCTGCAGGTCTCTCAAGCAAGAAGCGAGTTTTACACTAAAGATAAAGGCTTGGTTTCCTCTACAGGATGCTATTTTATTAATCTAGCAGGGGTCATCAATCTTCAGCCTGCGGGCCACATGCGGCGGTGTGATTGTATTTGTTCCGGTTTTGGTTTTTTACTTCAAAATAAGATATGTGCAGTGTGCATAGGAATTTGTTCATAGTTTTGTTTTGTTTGTTTTTTTTCTTTATAGTCCGGCCTCCAACAGTCTGAGGGACAGTGAACTGGCCCCCTGTTTAAAAAATTTGAGGACCCCTGAGACAAATAATCATGATGAGCTAAAACATGGTGAGAACTGAGAATGTCTAAGAAAGGTCATATTTTTTGTATATTTTAAAAGTATATCAAACCTTAAAACTGAGAAGCCAAATACTAACAGGTTACTTATCAGTGTTTGTGACAGAAATAGCTAGTGGTCAATCCTTCATCTAATCTATTTTTTTTTTTTTTTAATAAATAGACAACTGATTTTTCTAGTGTTATCAATTTAAAAATTTCTCACTGATCCTTGAAGATATGTTCACTGTTGATTATATCACTAGTCATGAAGGAAACTAAAATTAAAATTATTATGAGATATCACCACATATCTTTGGAATTATAATAAAATAACATAATGCCTAACAATGACAAGTGCTGCTGAAGATGTAGAATAAGTTAGAACATAGTCTGATAATTTCTTTACAGTTGATCATAAAATATTACATAACCCAGTAATCCAATTTATAAGTACATCCTCCATGTGCAATAAATGTTATCATAACATAAAACATGTTCACAAATTTTGTATCACTTTATTCACAATACCAGGAAATGGGAACAAACAAAATGCCAAGTTGATGCAAAATAAAAGATTTATTTTCTTATTGAAGTTATAGTTACCAATAAAGAGTAACTCTTTACCAATATAGGCATAATTAAATCTCAAACATAATGTGCTGAGTGAAAGAATTCAAATTCAAAGGTTATGTATATAATATGATGTCATTTCTATTGGAATTTACCCAAAGCAAGAGTGTAGATAGTACCAGGCACCAGATCAGTGATTGCCAAGGTTAAGGGATGGAGTAATGGATCGACTGGTGAGGGGCCAAAGGAAACCATGTGCTATGATGGGAAAGCTTTATATGTTAAGGATAGCAGATGTTACATGGCCGTATGCATTTGTTAAAACTCATAGAAATATACATTATAAAGGGAAAATGTTTTAGAATGTGAAATATATCTCAATAAACATGACTTAAAAAACTGTAAATATGATTCAGACCAAACTGATCACACACTTCTAATATTTGAATCCACATATTAATTATCAGATTTTAGTTGCACTTTTTGCTTAAGGGATCATTATTCCAGTGTATAGCAGAGGATAAATAAAAATTAATGAAAACTGTGGTGCATCCTTATCTACAATGGCATGTGATCAAAAAAAATCTTTGTTTGTGTATACAATAGTAGTGAATGTAGTCAAGCTCCATTAAGTACCTCTGGGCTTAATCTCCTAAAATTGGAGATACTTATCAAATACAAATTTCTCATTATATTATCATATTTTAAATCTAAAGAAGAAATATAATGCACATTTCCAATTGCATTGCTATTATTTTAAGTTGGGTAATTACCTATTCCAGTGTACAAGTGATGAAGTGCTTCTGGCCTTTGTTCATCTATTAGAGAAATCTTAGAAAAGCACTAATGTTAGGCTGAGGGTGGTGGCACTCTCATCAAATTTAGTTCCAGTTACTTGGGAGGCTGAGGCAGGAGCACAGCAGAGGTCTGGAAGTTTGAAGTTATAGGGACTGATGATGTAGGCACTGCGCTTGTCCTGAGCAATAGAGCAAGACCCTGCCTTTAAGAAAAAAAGAAAATTACACAAAGCATACATATATATTTTTTACTATTGGTCTAAAATAGCTACTTGAATATTCTATCTGAAGTCTCCTGACCCCTTTTGAAAAAGTGCTTCTGTGCTCTGTTTTTTTTCTCTATCTGAATCAAAAATTAAGGATATAGCAGGATAGCAGGTCTTACCTTAGACACTCACTGATTTCTATAACACAGGCCCAATGTTTATCAGACAATTGGGATTAGAATTTTGTATTTGTGAACTATTTCTATTGTTTCAGAAGATACTTCTGGTGATTGGATTTTAAAGAATTTCAAACTATTAAAGGGGTACAAATGTTTTTGGTTACTTGGATCGCTTTTCTAATGCTTAAGTCATAGTCATAAGTGTGCCCACCAATAAAATAGTGTTCGCTGTACCCATTAGGTAGGTTTTGCCCCAGTTTTCCTCCTCCCCACTCCCTTCTTGATTATCACTAAATTTCACATTCTTCTGTGCACATGTATGATCATGAGTTAGCTCCAGTTTAATAGTAAGTACATGTGGTGTTTGTTTTTTCATTTTTATCATGTATCAGTTAGGATAATGGTCTTCAGTTCCACCCATATTGTTGCAAAGGCATTAATTCATCCTTTTCTCATTTTATGGCTGAGTAGTACTCCATGGTATGTATGAATGTAGATAGATAGATAGATAGACAGACAGACAGACAGACAGACAGACACATAGACCACATTTTGTTAATCCACAGATGAGGTGACGGACACTTGCCTTGATTCCACATCTTTCTAATTGTGAAGTGTGCTTCAATAGATATTCGAATGCAGGTGTCTTTTTGATAAAATGACTTTATTTCCTTTTGGTAGATACCCAGTAATGGGATTGCTGGGTTGAATAAGTCTACTTTTAGTTCTGTATAGAGGCTGTGCTAATTTGTAGTCCCACCAATAGTATATAAGTGTTCCTTATTTTATTTTATTTTATTTTATTTTATTTTAGTCTCATTCTGTCACCCTCGGTAGAGTTCTGTGGCGTTACACCTCACAGCAACCTCCAACTCTTGGGTTTAGGCATTTCTCTTGCCTCAGCCTTCCGAGTAGCTGGGACTACAGGCACCCACCACAATGCCCCACTATTTTTTGTTGTAGTTTGGCCCGGGCCAGGTTCAAACCCACCACCCTCGGTATATAAAGCTGGTGCCCTACCCATTGAGCCACAGGCACCGCTATAAGTGTTCCTTTTCTTATGCATCCATGACAACATCTGTTGTTTTGGACTTCATAATAAAAGCCATTCATTCTAACATGGGGAAGGATATATCTTATTTCAATTTTAATTTGCATTTCCTTTCTGATTAGTGATCTTGAGCATTAGTTCATATGTTTATTGGTCATTTGTCTACTATCTTTTGAAAAGCTTCCTTTTTTTGTCTTTTGCCCACTTTGTAATGAGTGGCTGTGCTCTTGCTGATTTCTTTGTGTTTTTTGTAGATTCTGGATATTAGCCCTCTATCAGATGTGTGGGTTGTGAATATTTCTCCCATTTTGTAGATTTTCTATTTGCTCTGTTGATTATTTTCTTAGCTCTGCAGAAGCTTTATAGTTTAATGAAATCACATTTATTTATTTTTGCTGTTGCTGTGACTGCCTTTGGAGTCATAGTCATAAATTCTTTCCCTATACTGATATCTAGAAGAGTTTTTCCTACATTCCTCTAGAATTGTTATGGTTGCATTACTTATATTAGATTTTTTAACAATTAAGACGCATATATTTGTTTCTGGAGTAATTCTTGGTATACTAATTTTTTTTTTTTTTTTTTATCTTCCTATCAGTGGTCTCAAACATATTTCATTTGTATTGGACTGAAACTTTTCTTTCTTTTTTAAAAAATTTATTATTATATCATAGCTGTGTACATTAATGCAATCATGGGGCACCATACACTGGTTTTATAGACCATTTGACATATTTTCATCCCACTGGTTAAACTAACCTTGCTGGCACTTTCTTAGTTATTGTGTTAAGAAATTTATATTCTACATTTACTAAGTTTTACATATACCCTTGTAAGACACACCGTAGGTGTAATCCCACCAATCACCCTCCCGCCCCCCCACACCCCCACGCCCCCCCCCCCCCCACCCCCAACCCCAAAATGTTGGGTATAAAGGGGGTTTATGGATGAGATTGAAGCCCAAAAATATTTTAAAATTATTTTGGTCTTAAAAATTCAACATTAAACCAATTTAAAAACAAAATTTGGGGGTAAGGGGGAAAGGGTAAATTGGGGGGGGGGTGTTGGGTGGTGGGTGGGGTATTGGTGGAATCACAGCTAGAGGGCAT
>CAUYPK010108899.1:0-38910 GCA_963574355.1 Loris lydekkerianus
CCGGTTCCCCGTGGTTTTGAGGGGCTCTCCTTTTGGCTGTCCTCTCAGATCAGGATTAAATATCTGTTAATTTGATTTTAGCAGCGTTTGTAAGCCCTCCGTAAGGGAGGGGGCCTGCTGGCCTATCGGCCAGGCAGGGAGGAATCTCCACGGCAGAGTCTGTGGTTTCAAATTACCTCACAGATATAGCAGTCTGCCACTTCACTGAGCGTCTCCAGCTGAACCATCTCACGCCAATAATCCACAGTCAGGGAAAGTCCAGACACCCCTTCTTCTCTCCTGATGGTTCGGGAGAGGTGGGCTACACGTCTGTCCTGTCTGCCATCATGTGTGTGTTGTCTTTTGTAATGGGATTTGTTCCCTTCTTTTAATGATTTTAAGTTTCCTTTCTCTTGTAACATAACTGTGCACTTTTTATTATTGAAAAATATTCTTTCCTGTCCATATAGCAAGTTATATGTATCCACTCATCTGTAAATCTCAATAGTAGTCCTGAAGACATTCCCTTCTTCTGTAAGATATTTTTCTTCTTCTTTTTTATTTATTTTTATTTTTATTTTTATTTTATTTTATTTTATTTTATTTTTCTGCAGTTTTGCTGTGTCCAGGTTTCAACCTGCCAACCTTGATATGTGAGACCGGCACCATTGAGAACAGACACTTCCCATCATCTAATATTTAAAAAGATTTTATCAACAAGATATGTGCCTTTATCAAAAGACTTTTCTGCTTGTCTTGAGAGGACCGTGTGGTTTTCCTTATAGATTCTATTAATGTGTGTTCTATTGGTTGATTTTCCCTTATTGAGATGGACTTTTAATTCTGGCAATAAATCCAATTTGGGATACATGAATATAATAATTTGTATGCTACTGAAATTTTTTTGCACTTATACAGTATCTCTCTTGGATAATGTGTTTCCCCCTTTATATATATTGTTCTTTTCTTGCTAATACATTTGATTTTTCTGTGGATTTTGGTTATTAGACCTTTATCAAAGGTATAACTTGCAAATATTTTCTTCCATTCTAAGGGCTGTCTACTTGCTTTTCTTATTATGTTCTTGGCTGTGTAGAAGTTTTTTAGTTTAATTTCCAGTAGTGTATTTTTGTTACTGCATCAAATTGCCTGGGGAGACTTCCTCATAAAATATTCATCCAGGCTGATTCATTCAAGAGTTTTCCCTGCACTTTCTTCAAGTTTTTATAATTTCAAGTCTTAAGTTTATATCTTTTATTGTGAGCGTCTATGTTAGTTAATGGCGAAAGGTGGGGGTCCAGTTGCTATCTTCTAGAAGTTGCCAGCCAGTTCACCCAGCACCATTTATTAAATAGGGAATCTTTTCTCCACTGAATGTTTTAATTGGCTTGTCAAAGATCAAATAACAGTAAGTAGCTGTATTTATCTTTTGGTTCTGTATTCTATTCCAGACATCTACTTATCTGTTTTTGTGCCAATACTATGCATCTCAGGGTGGGCAAGAAACTTGAAGAGAAACTTCTCTAAAGAAGACAGATGCACAATCTACAAACACATGAAAAAAAGCTCATCATCTTATTCATCAGAGAAATGCAAATAAAAACTACTTTGAGATTTTACTTAACCCCAGGAAGACTAGCCCACATAACAAAATTCCCAAACCAGAGATGTTGGCTTGGATGTAGAGAAAAGGGCACACTTCTACACTACTGGTGGAAATAGACACTAATACTTTATTCTGGAAGGATGTTTGGAGAATACTTAAAGATATACTCTAAAAAGAGATCTGCTAATTTGATCCTATAATTTCTTTAGTAGGTTTATACCCAGAAGACCAAAAATTACAATATAACAAAGACATCTGTACCAGAACGTTTATTGCAGCCCAATTCATAATTGGTAAGTCATGGAAGAAACCCAAGTGCCTATCGATCCACGAATGGACTAGCAAATTGTGGTACATGTATACAATAAAATAGTACACAGCCTTAAAGATAAATGGAGACTTTACCTCTTTCATGTTTACATGGATGGATCTGGAACATATTCTTGGCAAAGTATCTCAGGAATGGAATAAAAGTATCCAATGTACTCAGTTCTATAAGGAAGCTAAATTATAGCTTTCACATGAAGAATATAACCCAAGTATAGCACAAGACTCTGAGGAAAAGGCCAAGGAAGGGAAAGAAAGGGGGGCGGTGAGAGTAGAGGGAGGGTAATGCATGGGACCACATCTATGGTGCACCTTAGAATGGTACAGATGAAACTTACTAAAGGCAGAATACAAATGTCTAATTACAATAACTAAGAAAATGCCTTGAAGGGTACATTGAACAGTATTATGAGAATATTTCAGCTTATTAAACCAGCACATTTTACCTTTTGATTGCAGAAATGTACCCAGCTATAATTTAACAGTAATATATATATATATTTTTTTTTTTTTTTTTTTTTTTACACACTCTACATGCCACTCATTCCAAATATACAGTTCAAGACTGCACATTCAGGTATCTCTTGTATAGTTATTTTTTGTTTGTTTGTTTGTTACTAGAGATGTTTCCCTTAAGGTGTAGAGGATAGAGATAGAGGAAATAAAGAAATGAAGAAATTAAAGGAATGGTGAGAACAAGAAAATTAATGACAATTGGATATAGAAAGCATATCATGAGGGAGGAGTGAAGAGATGAAGGGATGGAGGGAAACAAACAAAGAGAAATGACCAAACATGGTGTATCACACCTACAGTCCTAACCCTCTGGCCTGCTGAGATGAGTAGATATCTTAAACATGGGGGTGCTGAGAATTGACTGAACATGTTTGAGACTCTCTGTCAACTACAAAGTTAAAAATGATCTAGACATTGTGACAGGCAATGTAGTCCAAGACACATGGGAGCCACAGGAGAAGGATTGCATGAATAATAAAGTTTGAGGTTGCTATGTTCTAGGCTAAGGCCAAAAAAAAAAAAAAAAAAAAAAAAAAAAAAAAACTAGTCTGAGTCACATGTGGAAACCACATTTCAAAAATACCCATACACAAACACACATGCACAGAAAAAACAAGAAACTGACCGATAAAAATTTCCATCATCTAAAAAGACCAGAATTACCTTGATTCAAGAAAAGAAGACATGGTTTAAGACCTTTTGAAACTATGATCAAATTGAGGATGTCGCCATGGACAGTAAATCTGTAAGCATCTCTGAAAAGAATGTTTTGGTGTAGGTGTCAAAAAGGTTCTTGAAATAGCATTCACTGTGCCTTGCCTTTGGAAATTTGGCATGCTTAGTGGTGGATGGTGACTTTAAAATATAAGGGGGATGGTGAGTTTAAAACCCACCCTGGCCAAATGGCAAAAAAGAAAATAGGTCTGTGTTGTGGTGGTATTCTGTAGTCCCAGCTACTTATAAGGCTGAGGCCTAAAAATTGCACAAGTTTAGGAGTAGGAGCTTGATATAAGCTATGATGCAATGGCACTTTATTGAGCGTGACAAAGGGAAACTCTGTCTCCAAGAAAGGAAAACAAACAAAAAAACATAACATCCTACTTAAGTGACTCCATAAAGTTATGTCAGATGTAATTCAACCTGTGTCACACTGCAATATAAAATCTCAAATGTTGTGTCAGCCAAGTGCCAGGAATCTCAATAGTCAATACAATCTTTAAAGAAGAAATGGGAGATCACTTCTCTGTCTCTGGGTAGAGGGTCAAGTGTCCTGGTTCAAATCCTTGAGGGATACCAGCTGAATTGAGCAGATAAGGCCACTTAGTATCATTGACCAAAAGACTAGATCAGAGTACATTACAAGATGAAGTCACAATATGATCACCATCAATGACATTACAATGGGTGTTGCTTAGCCTTATTCCTGCTAAACATGTGTAGTGGCTATCTTTTCATGTTTAGGTTCAAATTTTTACAAAAGAGTGGGATTCTGTTCTCTGCATTCAAATCCTGCTTTCAAAAGTTTGTTTGTATATACAGCAAAGGGATTCAACAGCCCTCCCCCCCCTTTTTTTTTACACATCATGGATTTATAAGCAAGTGGTAGAGTATAGTTTATACTTAGTGCTGCCCTGAGATGGTACATCAAAAGAACCAGAGCCCAAAGATTGAAGAGTAATTTAACAGACCTGACAGGTATGTCACACAACTCTCAGTTCTACTATTTCTGAGACATTACTTTTTTCTGTAGAATAGGCTTGTTTTGAATGGTAGGTGTCCTATAGAAAGTCATCTCTCAAAATCTGGTTAGGCAATGTGTCCTGTAGTATACACCATGCCTGAAGTTATTCATTCTGAACGTGGGAAATATCAGCCTACCTAAAAAGTTCCAAAATTTCTGACCTCTGGGCCATGTGTGTCCATAATTTTGGCTTGGCCAATCAGAAAGTAGAAGAGTTTTGGAGGCACACATTCAGTACACTTTCACTAAGAAAATTTGATAAGCAAAAAGAGATCTGGGCATCTGACAACATGGATATGCAAAACATTTATGATATAATCCTATGTGTCATTGGGATATGAGGATTGGACACAAGTTGAAGCCCCACAAAGTCCCTTAAGTAGAGCTCAATGACTTTTGCTACACATGACTACAATATTTAGTTGCTCGGTAGGTCAATGTGGGCAGATCACCTGAGATCATGTGTTGGAGAACAGGCTCAGCAACATAAAAATACCCTCTGCACCAATCACACACCAGGTCTGTACTAAAATAGAAAAGGTTTTAAAGTGTGATTTCCCTTGCCTTTAGTTCCAGCTACTCCTGAGGCTGAGGCAGGAGGACCTCTTCATCCCAAGATTTTGATATTGGTGTATGGTGGGCTCATGGAATGACACACTTGCTTGAGCAACATAGTCAGAATCTGCCTCATGAAAAATGAGACAGAAAAATCTCTCTCATGAAAAAAAAAGAAGAAAGAAAGAGAGAGAGAGAGAGAGAGAGAGAGAGAGAGAGAGAGAGAGAGAGAGAGAATTTGCTAGGCACAGTTTCCAAGAGCCAAAGTATAAGGAGAGGTCAGTAGTACATGGAATATAAGACTACATAAAGGAGGGGATTTATTGTGGCCCCTGAGGTGCAAACAATGAGGACAAGTGGGTTTCAAATTGGTTTGTTAGAATACTAAGAGACCATCTGATGGGTAGATGTTCTCCAGATATATATTTTATCTTGATTTGGACTGATTGGGGAAAGGGAATACTTTCCCAGATTGAAGTAGTTCAACATAAGAGTGGCAGGTATCCTCTGGATCTGTTAGTGTGCATAGGAAAAGCCTGTTTTGAGTCAAGAATTTATTGTGTGTGAAGTTTCCTGTGACTACAAGAATGTAGGATACAAAAGGATCAGAATTACATAAAAACCAAATCATTGATTAATAGAGCTTTTAGGAAAACAATTTCCCTATGAGATAATAATTTCTCTCTAATCTAGGTGAAATTTTTCAACTTTACATTTCTGATGGAAAGTGAAAATGAAATGGAAGTTCCCTAGCAGTGTTTTTCTTTATTTCTATAGTGAGACATAGTCTAATTTTGTGGCCCTTGGTAGAGTGTCCTGGTATTATATCTTAGGAAATTTCAATTATTGTCATCAAGCGAACCTATTCTCTCACCTGGAACTCTAGGCCCTGCATAATATCCGGCCAGTTTTTCTTCTGCAGAAATGGGGATATCAGCAGTGTACAGCCTGGTGTCCAATTCAGAACCTCAGGCAATGCAAGAGTCAGGGCCTCCCACAGTGCCAAAATGACAGGCTTGAAGCACCACCACTGGCAACAACTATACTTTCAAACTATCCCAAATTCAAAGTCTTGACTGGTCGCTGACACCTGTAATGTTAACACTCTGGAACGCAGAAACAGGTGGTGAAAATTAACTGGGCACTGTAGTGAAGGACCTGGACTCCAAGAAGCTCAGGAGTCTGAGAAAATAGTATCTATTGACCAAGGAGTTGGAGATTGCTGTTAGCTCTGATGACTTTAGGACACAATACTCAGGGAGAAGATGTCATATTCTGTCTCAAGGAAAAGAAAAATGACAACTTCAGCAGGATCAAACAATGTGTCCTTCATGTCAATTCATGGCAACCTGTGTGTGAGCAGGGAAATTGGGTTGACTGTCTCTCAAGTACTCTCATGACCAGGGTATTTATTATGATGTAAACATTTTGAGCACCTCAAGTTTTGGAAAATAGCTTCATTGAAATAAGTAATTCACCCTTTTGAAGCATAAAATTATGTTTCTTAGTATAGTCACACAATTGTACAGCTATCTTGACAATCTAACTTTAGAATTTTGACTTTTTTCCACAAACAAAAAATATCCATACCTACTAGCAGTCAGTATCACTTCCTCACCACCCTCCCTCGCCTGCCCCCTACCCCTATAAGACAATGTACCCTGCGCTCAGTTTGGGCATTTGCAGGTCGACCAGATAGCTGTTTCAGGATTTTAAAAATTTTGTTGTCTGCTGGGAGGAATGCTATGAGTAGGGGCGCTCACTGAGCATGCACCTGGGAAGTTGGGGGTGGGGCATGCCACATCCCCTCTAATCACGATAGCTCAGCTTGTGGGTTTTTGCCCTCTCATTTATTTATTTATTTATTCTTCTTTCCATCCATCCTCTTATTTATTTTATTTATTGAGTCATTTATTTATTTATTTATTTTTATTTATTTGTTTACTTTTTATGAGACAGAGCCTTGGCTAAGGGCTGTGTGTGTGTGTGTGTGTATAGGTATGTATGCATGTATTTATGCATATAACTTGGGTCGACCAGAGGTCTGGGGTAGGTGTTGATCCAGTCAGGACATTTGCTGGTCAAGCAGATGTCTGTGTTGGAACTGAAAATTTTTTGGTCCACTGGGAGGAATCCTGCAACTAGGTGGCGCTTGCAGTCCATGCGTCCGCAAAGAGAGAGGTCACACCACATTTCTAGCATTGTCTTTCTCTTTTTCTTGGTTTGTTGCCTTTCTGTTTTCTTTATTCCTCCTCTCTGCCTCCCCTTAATTTGATATATATGCATAGATTAAAAAATCTTGAAGAAATCGGCCTGGGTAAATATGAGGAGGACTCGCTAGGCAATTGAAGCAGTATCAAAAATACACTACTGGGACCTGATTAAACTAAAAAGCTTCTGCACAGCAAAGGATATAGTGCGTAAAGCAAGCAGACAGCCCTCAGAACTGGAGAAAATATTTGCAGGTTATACCTTCGATAAAGGTCTAATAACCAGATTCCACAGAGAACTCAAATTTATTAGCAAGAAAAGAACACTTGACCCATTTAAGGGTGGGCAAGGGACTTAAAGAGAAACTTCTCTAAAGAAGAGAGACGCAAAATCTAGAAACACATGAAAGAAAGTTCATTATCCTGAATCATCATAAAAACGCAAATCAAAACTACTTTGAGATATCACCTAACCCCAGTAAGAGTAGCTCACATAACAAAATTTCAAAACCAGACATGTTGGCGTGAATGTGGAGGAAAGGCCACACTTCTACACTGCTGGTTGGAATGCCCACCAATACGTTCCTTCTGGAAGGATGTTTGGAGAATACTTAGAGACCTAAAAATAGACCTGCAAATCAATTCTATAATTCCTTTACTAGCTTTATAGCCAGAAGACCAAAAGTCACAATATAACAAAGACATCTGTACCAGAATGTTTATTGCAGCCCAATTCATAATTGCTAAGTCATGGAAGAAGCCCAAGTGCCCATTGACCCACAAATGGACTAGCAAACTGTGGTACATATACACCATGGAATACTATGCAGCCTTAAAGAAAGATTGAGACTTTACCTCTTTCATGTTTACATGGATGGAGCTGGAACATATTCTTCTGAGCAAAGTATCTCACGAATGGAAGAAAAAGTATCCAATGTACTCAGCCATACTATGAAGCTAAATTATAGCTTTCACATGAAGGCTATAACCCAACTATAGCAGAAGACTATGGGGAAAGGACCAAGGAATGGGATGGGAGGGGAGGTTTTGGTGGAGGGTGGGGCCACATCTATGGTGCATCTTAGAATGGGTACAGGCGATTTCACTAATGTACACAGCTATGATTTAACAATTATAAATAAATAAATAAATATTAAAAAATGGAGAGTAATTAAACAATAATTAGAAAAATGGAAGTTTCAGTTACACAATTAATAATTATAGAGATGTGCTATATAACATTGTGCCTATAGTTAATAATATTGTATTTCGCACTTAAAGATGTAAGAGGGTAGATCTCATGTTAAGTGTCTTTATCTCAATAATACTGTATACTATAATGATTGTTTGTTTTGCCATTTTTGGCCCGGCCCATGTTTGAACCTGCACCTCTGGTATATGGGGCAGGCATCCTACACATTGAGCCACAGGCACTGCCCTGTATACTATTTTGATAAAAGAATATATGAGGGCTATGTCAGGTATCATTCTATTACCCCTTCTACTATTATATATATTTTTTAAAAATAATAATTGTTAAAGCCTCTTATGTCAAGAAATAAGGGAACAAACTGACAGTTGGCACTGACTTTATGATGGTCACTTTAGTAAGAACCGTGTGAGGGCTCTGTCTAGGCTAGAATCCTGATTTGAGTATGTTCAAAGGAAATTAGGCTGACAGATAAATTTTTGGAAGAAATTATGTAGGGAGAAGCAGAGAATTAAGGAATGATATGGAGGAATATGTGAGATAGAATTTTGTTTTTTTAATTTGTGAATCGAATTAGTTTAATGCATTTTGATGGATTTAGCTGATTTTCTCCCCACGAGAAAGGATAATTAGAAATTCTCTTAGAAAACATGTAATAAGAATGAATTAGGTTAGGAAAATTAAAAAAGATATACCTTTGAATTTATTGTATAATAGGAATGTTTTATCAGTGGGATATATCTTGAGCCCATTAGTTTGCCTGCTTTCATTCCTGGACAGAAATATGCCAGTGAATATGCCCATGTTCCTTCCTAATGAAAGATTTTCTCCGGTTTCCCATGGGTTGCCAACTCCTGTCTTTTTTTAGAAAGGTGTGGATTAAATTTTTCATTTTTAGTTACTATGTCCACATAATAGTTGCATATATTTATAGGATATATGTAATGTTTTAATATAGGAAAACAAAGTGTAATAATCAAATCCAGGTAACTAGGGTGTCCATCACCTCAATCCTTTATTGATTCTTTGTTTTAGAAACATTCCAGTTCCACTCTTTTAGTTCTTTAACCCCTTTCAGTTTGACACATTCTTTCTTCAAATATGTGAATACATTCAGTTTTAGCACAGAATGTCTTGCCTTTGGCAGTACTGTTTCACAGAGAAATTTCTTCGGGGCATTAAGAGTTAGTCTCTAATTTTACTCTCCAGTGATCTTAGATTCTTTAAAAAATGATGCATACATTTTATTTTCTGTATACTGACAATATTGGAAATTTGGGAACAGACTTTATGAAGCAATTCCTTTGAAAGGGACGTGATCAGGAATTGAAAGCTCCCAGACTATTAATCTTTATTAACTCTTTGAATATAACTGATATTTAAACTTGTATTAAATATTATAGTATTGAATTTTTTTGCTGATGCTATCTTTTTGAGGAATCTTAACTGGAATAAGTTTGGTAATTTAAAGTTTTTTCTTTTGCTTGCTATAAAGATATGTGTACATATAACTATCTTCCTAAAATTGCACAGTTGAATATAAATGTTTAAATATTAGATTGATAAATGAGTAAAAGAGTAACAAATCAGGAATAACTGTTGATTTCTAAGAGTGTATTTCAATTGCTTATTTTCAATTTCTTTTCCTTTCCAAAAATAAAGTAGCTTCTTTTGCTTGTTCCTGCAATGTGACTCATATTAAAATGAACTTTCACAATTACCTTATTTTAAACCAAAGAATACTGTTTGGGTAAGACACAATCTTCTCAAATAAACTTAATCAAAACCAATGTTCATTTTGAATGAGATCATCAGGTTCAATTAGAAGAAAAGTCAAAGGATTTTACAAGTTTGAATAATTTTTCCCAAAGCATCAATATCTCCATTACAAATGGTTCATGATGTTTTAATTCAGTCCTTTAAAGAACACTTTACAGAACTTCATTAGAATTTATTATAGCATAATATGTAGTTTACATTTTTGAGATCACATCTTCACACTTATAAGACAAATTTTTCAAAAGATTGCCTTAATATTTTCTATATGGGATGAAATCTTCAGGGACAATATCACACCTATATTGAAAAGGTGCTATTTTTCACAACTTACAAGTGAGGATGATACACTCTTAAAAATGTGTTAGATGGCTTGAAAAATTGCCCTTATTTTTACAAAGCCTTTGACACCAAAGATGTATTTAAAAAGGCTTACTATAATTTTTAATCAAATCTTGCAGTGGGAAAAAAAGTAATACTTTAAAAAAATACATTTCATAGAGTTTAAATTTTTAAAAAATGGTAAACAATTGGTGCAAAATCTAACATTTGACTTTTCCCCCTTGAAATTTGACCCTTTGGGATCTTGATTGTCTCAGAAATTACAAACTCTATTTTTATAGTTGCTCAGGTGCACAGTTTTGGGATTTCCTTTAGTTTCCACTTCCACTGGCATCTTACATCCAGCCATCACCAAACCCTATTGATTGTGCCTTCAAGAGCTATTACAAGTCTACTACTTCTCACCACTATGCTCTCACGATAGTCTAAGCCTTCATGAAATCTTTCTAGATTACTCCAGTAGGTTACAACTGATAAATGGTCAAATGCAACATAGCAGCTAAAGGCAAAATGATCCTTTTAAAACAAAAGGTATATCACATTCTTTAGAAGAAAACCCAAAGCAGTTAAAATGACCTACAAAGTTCTTCATGATCTGGCTGACCTCCAAACTATCTTCTCTCATTGACTATCATTCTTGACTTCACTGAATTACAGTCCAAAAAACCTCCCTAATTTTTCTCAGTCCAACAAACAAAATTCTCCAGGTGGACATCATAGTTGCTGTTCCCTTTGTCTAGAATGGCCTTTTCCAGAATCCCAGGTTATTCATCTCTTATCAATTACATCTCTGCTCACATGTCTTTTTGTCAGTGTGAACATTCTGGGTAATCTTGTAGAAAAATAGTACATTGTAGTTTTAGCCTGCACTTAGCCAATCATTCAAGTATTCCTGCTTTCTTTCCCTGGGCGGTCTCAGTTTGAACAAATTTGTCATTCTTTTTTATCTATTGTTATTTTTATTTTTATTTTTTGAGACAGAGCCACAAGCTGTCACCCTGTGTACAGTGCTGTGATATTACAGCTCACAGCAACCTCCAACTCCTGGGCTCAAGCGATTCTCCTGCCTCTGCCTCCCAAGTAGCTGGGACTACAGGCACCCACCACAACAACCCAGCTATTTTTTGGTTCCAGTTTGGCCAGGGTCAGGTTTGAACCTGCCACCCTCAGTAAATGGGGCCAGCACCCTACTCACTGAGCCACAGGTGCCACCCCAAATTCGTCATTCTTAATGGCTAAATTCAAGGAACTTGTATGTATGCACATGTGTGAATGTGAGTATAATATCTATCATTAATTTTTATCTTTTTAATCCATATCTCTGTCTTCCATTGACATAAATATATACATGGATGTAGAAAAATGTATATAGATATTTTTAAAAGAAAAAAATGTTTTAATATTACATGAAATTTCTATTCATAATCAGTAAAACTTAACCTCATCTTTTTCAGATGCCCTTTTCGCCACAATGAAGGTCCTGAATTGCAAGGATACTGAAGATAATAAAATTAGAATCATGTATTATATACTAGATTTTACACAAGGCATCATTAGAATAATAATACTAACATTACAACCAATTAAATTTCAACAGTGTTTTTTACAAATAGTCTACCCATTGGCTCCTGTTGTATCCATTGTCAGAATATGTAGCCAATACAAACTATATTATATTCTTTATATCTTCCATCAATATTAATTTGATAGACAAATTACTCTATCTGTAATGATCTATTCACCACAAATCTTTATGTCAAAATCTTTCCAGTAATTGGAGTTGTTTGAAGATCATTCTTAAGTAAATTTCAAGCAAATACTCTTTGGAACTACAAACCTTGGGAGTTTGCAGGACAAATTTTCTGCAAACTATATGCTTGAAAGTAATGTTGACAATATAATATTCTTATTAATTTCTTTCAAGATTTCTTCTTCCTTAAAAATTTTGTTTATGAATTTCTTATTTTCTTTTCAATAGGCCTTTTTTAGTCCTTATTTTAGAAATAATTATTTTTTTAAATTTCTAATTCTTTTTGACTTCTACCACCACGTTTCTGAGTTACATTTTCTTTCAAATCTTGCAAAACTTTTCCTTTGTCTTTTAAGCTATTTTAAAGTATTGATGTCTATTCTGGCCTACTTTCATTGCCTGTGTGGATATCATTCATTTTTTCTCATTCTCTCCTTCTCTTTCATAATAGTCTTTTATGGGAGACATTTTGTTGCTTTTATTTTTGTGAAATTAATTTTACTGAACTTTAGGATAGCATTTTTAACCTCATGGATCTAAGCTTCTCTCTTCTGTTGTTTTTGTAAAGAGTTTAAAGATATAGCAGCTTACTTTCTGAGAACTGGTTGTTTTTCCTCTTAATTTTATTCAAACTCCTTTTTCTTTTGATTATATGTTTTTTAATTGATTTGAATTCCAAATGTGGAAATTTCGCCTTAGCATGATGCATTATCATCAAAAGATGTAGGATGAATTACAAGAGTTCATAAGATGCAGAATACTTCACCTCTTGTTCTCCCCCACTACTGCAGTGCACACTCTCCCATTTGAAGTTCCTATTCTCAAAATGGATTTGCTGAGCTTTTAAGTAAGTACCTGATGGTTATTTTGGAGATCACAGATTTATTAGATGCCTTATTGCTTTCTTCCATTCCTATGCAGAGATGCAATCAGAGGTCTGTCCCCACCTCCTTGCATTTTGGTAAACAAGAGGTTACATTGTCAACTCCCCTCCCCCCTGTAGGTATTGTTCATCTCTTATTGCTTTATTATCTTAGTTACTCTGTATGCTTTGTCTACTCTGTCTTCAAAATCCTTCTCTCACTTTAATACGTTGATTTGACTTTCTGTGATACCATACCAAAAATCTGAGAAAATTTTTTTTTAATCCACAAAAAAGAAGATGCTTTTAAAGATGTCAAATTATAGATGCACATAGCATCTTATTGATTGATATAATTTAATGACAGTATACTGTTCATCAAAATATTTGAATATAGTTTCCCTCCTGCATTAAAAAAAAAGTTAAAAAAAATCAAGGGATCTTCACTAATATTCAACTGCTTGCCTTCTTCTGCCCCTTTCCTACTATCTTCCCTGGGGAGAAGAGTGACATATTAATTGCCAAGTTTGAAAGAAAAATGGAGTACACGTAAAGTGCTTTTATGCCTTCCTTTTAGGAGGAATACTTTCCTTGGAGAGCTCATAGCTTGAATCTTACAGGGATGTACTTTCAGTGAAGGGAGTGAAGCACTCTGATGGTCAAGTTCTGCTGTGGCTAGTTAGGAATGTGGCTTCTGGTTCAAATCCTGTGTTTGATCTTCCATCCCCCTCCACAGGCAAAGCTTTGTATATACTCCTCGTGGGGAAAGCTGCCTTCCCCAGATCACAACTAGAGCACATTTGGTCTATTATAGTTTCTAAAGAGAATTGCTGTCAAAGACCCAGAGTCTCCACTATGATTCCTTCTCTTTCCCACACTGGTCATGATATCAGACAGTCCTGCATTCCTAGCCTGGGTACCTTGATTTGGAGGCCTTTTTTCCTGGAGCCCCTTGGTCAAGGCATCTCCCCAGGTGCCTTGGCTGAGATCACCTGGAGAGGAGTTGGGGATCTTGAAAACATTGTGACTGTTTTCAGTACTTTTTCCCCTCCTAAACTTTGCCTTCAATTTTCAATGTTTTCCCAGTAGTGCTGATTCTCTGCCCTCCCTAATGCCTTTCCATGGGGAAGAATGGAATACTGTGGGAGCCTCTTGTTTATAGTATCTCAGTACATGAATCAAGGCTTGCCCGTTCATTTCATTTAGGCCTGTTGTCTTGGCAAGTCAGTCCTTCCAGCATCTCCCAGCTCTTAACAGCTGAGTGAGTGAATTTTTCTTATTCTGGGTGTTAGTATTAGCAAGTCCACTATCCTACATGTAGGTTATGTTCCCAGTAACAATCTCAATACATCTTACTTTTCTTTCTTATTTGGTTTAAAATCCAAGTGAAGAAAACAGAAGTGTTATATATTGACTTCTTTGAAACTACAACAACTCCAGCATTGGTCTGAAATCTTGAGGAATAAACCATGGTGAAAAGTAGGCAACAAAATAATACTTGAATGTCAACCTTTTGTTGGACTGGTATGTGGGACCAGGTCCTTGGCATTTTGTAACAGTTCACATAGTGCACTTTTGTTGATTTTTATAGTAGTATAGTTTTTTTTTTCTAATATGGCCTGGAAAAACACTGTTTAGCCTTTGGTCCTGTGATTTTTGACTTCGACTTTGTATCACATCAATTTATAGTATTTTTAACCACAGGCAAGAGGTTGTTTCAATCATGGCCAAATTATAAGACTAAAGCCACAGCAAAATTGTGGGCTTCGTGAAAGTAGTAGAGGAAAAAGTAGAGCATAAAAAAATAATTCATGTTTACCCAACACTTTAGGAAAATCTGTGGTGGGCAAAAAGGGTACTAAAAGACTAGGATTGCACAAAAACTGAGGAGAAGCAAAGTTTTAAGAAGAAACATGAGTAAGTTTCCCCTAGGATTCTGGAAACATGGAATTCTGATGCCACTTTTGATCAAGGCTCTGTTAAGGATGATTCTCCAGTGAAAAGATTTGGTCACAGAGGAGTGGCACCTTTAAGGCTTTATAGAAGAGCTAAGAAAATTCAGAAGCAGAGGCAATTGTTTAAACTATTGTAGCATAAGAATAAAACTATGCACAAAAGAAAGTTAAGCCTCTCTCCCTTATAACCACCTTTCATGCAGTGTGGGGGTTCCAGGAACAGAGGTTCAAAGGGTAAATGCAAATTAATATGCTTTTATTGTGAGATTACAATATAGATGCCTCAGATAAGACCTGATTATTGAGATTTATTTTCTGCAAATTTCAGAAGTACCGTGCAGAAGGGCTATCTCGATTGTCCCAGACTCAGCTTAGGCAGCTCCACTATTCTATCTCCTGGGCTCTATTTGAATCTTAATTTTCTCCTTTCTTGGAAAAGATAAGATACTTGTTTAGATGATGGAGAAAAATCAAATGTGACTACTGAAGTCTTTTCTCTTTTCTTATTCTGTGAACTGGCTGCTGGTAGATACATATTCTGTTCTAAATGTACTTTTTTGTGTTTTATGTTTAATACAGTGACAGATTCTTACATAGGGAAACATTTCCTGATCCAGTGCTACTCATAACTTGGTGGGTCTGTTATGAATAGCACTGGATCAGGAAAGGTTCAGAAGGATCATTCATCTGAGCTCTTCTAGAATGACTGGGGGAAAAGAGAGAACCCAGCCATACCTGGTATGGAGATATTACCCAGAGTTGTAGCTCAGGGAACACAGCAAGGAGGTGATGAGCTGGGTAAAGTGTATGATCCTGAGCAGTGGAAATCTAATGAATTAAGCAAGTGATTCTGACCAGCTGGGATCAGATGGCCCCCAACAGAGGTCTGGGATCAGAGGAAGCTTTTCCAGAGTTTTCAGTTGTTGGGAGAAGCTGTGTGCTGAGTGGGCAGACTCAAACAGTACACAGAAACCAGATTTGAATGCCAGTTGGAGTGGACTTGCCATAGGTTTCATGGTTGGGGAAGCAGACATACTAATGAAGTCTCCGTGACCAGGGGGCTGCCATTGTGGGAAGGTCTTGAGAAAGTCTTAGAAGGGGCTTAATGCATAGCCATCTTAATTCTGACTGCTGGGATCAGAACTCTACTCTTGGGACAGGCTAATAGACTCCTGCCCCCTATGTGAACAGGAGTCAGGAGGCACTGTGAGACTTGCCATTGAAGAATTCTTGTGAGCTTTAAGATCCCAACCTGGCAGGGTCTGAATGCTAAGAACACAATCAAGTGATCACTGAAGGTAACTAAGTTTAAAATAAAGGCTACAGAGGTTGATGATTGTGTTCTCTGTCTTTAAAAAAACACAGTGCCATTTGGTGTCCCAGCAACAGATTGCAACATACTGTCATCAAGACCAAGAACTTCTGTTTGAAGCAAAGGAGACAGTGAGAAGTAAAATGAAGGACAAGGACAAGAAGAATAGATACATGAAGAGAAACCAACAGAAAAATTCGGGTGACATGAAAAACCAAAACAGAGAAACTCTCCTAAGGGACTATGAAGCGGCTACTGTAGAAGCCTCCACCTATAAAGAAATAATGGACTTTACATAAAGGGAATTTAAAATATGGATGATAAAGACAATAAAAGAATGGATGAGAAAATGGAAAGATAAAAATAAAAAGTCAGATGAGAGATATGTAGAATATAGAAAGAATATGGTGGAGCTTAAGGTCATGGAGAGGACGATCAGAAAATGTAAGAATTCAGTGGAAAGTATCAAAAAATAGGTTACTTCATGGAGAATAAAGAACCTCAGAGCTAGAGGGTAAAGTTTCCAAGTTAACCCAGGTAGTTAAAGAGATAGAAAAGAAGAGAGAGAAAGCACATGGGTACTTAGAGAAATATGACACAAAGTGTTCAAACATACAAGTAATCCTGAAGGGAAAGAAGATTATCCCAAAGGGATAGAAGCCCTACTAGAGACTATCATAAATGAAAACTTCCCAAGTTTTACTAAAGATCCTTACACACTCCTTTCACATGGATATCGAATCCTGGGTCCTCTCAAGTCAAACAAAGCCTCTCCAAGATACATTGTAATGAACCTGTCCAAAGTCAAGATGAAAGAAAAACTTCTGCAAGCAGCTAGGAGTAAGCACCAATTGACTTACAGAGGCAGAGTCATTAGGAAGACAGCAGATTTTCAAATGAAACCTTCCAAACCAGAAAAGCAGGTCATCCACCTTCAACATTCTTAAACAAAACAATTTTCAGCCCAGAATCTGTATCCTGTTAAATTAAGCTTTGAAATTGATGGAGAAATCAAATCTTTTGCAAATTTACAAGCACTGAGGAATTATCCACAATAAGACCAGATCTATAGGAGATTCTTAGACCTATTCTTAACACTGATGACCAAAATGGACCACCAGCAAAGTAAACACCCAGAATTTAAAGGTCAAAACTTAGATTTTCCACAATAGCACAAAGGATAAAACAACACAACAGAGTGCCACAAAGTAAGGTGAACAGAACTCCACCACACTTATCAATTCTCTCAATAAATGTGAATAGACTTAATTCACCACTGAAGAGACACAGGCTGGTTGATTGAACCAAAAAGCACAATCTGTCAATATGTTATCTATAGGAGGCACACCTAGCCTTGAAGGATAAATCGAGATTCTGGATGAAGAGATGGAAAACAGTATTTCAGACAAATGAAAATCATAAGAAAGGAGGGCTTGTTATCTTATTTTTGGTTACAAGCTGATTTTACTTTTTTTTTTTTTTTGCAGGTTTTGGCCAGGGCTGGGTTTGAACCCACCACCTCCAGCGTATGGGGTTGTGGCCCTACTCCTCTGAGCCACAGGCACTGCTTCATTACAAGCTGATTTAAAGCAAGTAATGTTAAGAAAGATAAAGATGGACACTTTATACTAGCCCAAGGAACAATATAACCAGAAAACATTTCAATTTTAAATATCTATGCACCCAACTTAAATGCTCCCAGATTTATGAAACAGACCTTCATGGGTCTGAGCAATATGGTATCCCATAATACCATAATAGTTGGGGACTTTAACACCAGTCTGACAGAACTGTACAGGTCATCTACACAGAAACTAAACAAGATATAAAGGACTTAAACATGACCTTAGAGCAAATGGGATTAACAAACATATATAGAACACACCATCCCAAAGCTGAAGAATATACATTTTTCTTCCCAGCCCATGGTATGTACTCCAAAACTGACCACATCCTAGGATACAAATCAAACTTCTGCAAAATTAAAAGAATAGTACTTATACCTTGTATCTTCTCAGACCATAAGGAAATAATGTTGGAACTCAACTTCAATAAAAACGTTCATCCCCACACAAAGCCCTGGAAATTAAACAACCTTATGCTGAATGATAGTTGGGTATAGGAAGAGATAAAAGAGGAAATTGTTAAATTCCTCAAACATAACAATAATGAAGATACAAGTTACTAAAACTTGTGAGATATAGGAAAAGCAGTCTTAAGAGGGAAAATTATTGCATTAGTTGCCTACCTTTGAAAAACAGAAAGAAAGAATCAACAAACTCATTAATCATCTTATGAAATTGGAGAAAGAAGAAGAATTCTCAACCCAGCAGAAGAAAAGAAATAACCAAAATTAAATCAGAGATTAATGAAATTGAAAACAAAAGAATCATTCAGAAAATTAATGAAACAAAAAGCTTTTTTAAATAAATAAAATTGATAAACCTTTGGCAGATTAACTAGAAACAAAAAATTAAAATTGAGGTAATAACCTCAATTAGAAATGATAAAGGGGAAATAACAACAGATGCCACAGAGATAGAAGAGATCATCTCTGAGTACTACAATAAACTCTATGCCCAGAAATTTGACAATGTGGAGGAAATGGATCAATACCTGGAATCACACCCTCTCCCTACACTTAATCAAGAATAAATAGATCTCTTGAAGAAACCGATTTCAAGAACTGAGATTGAAGAAACAATAAAAAAATCTATCACCACCACCCCTGCCAAAAGCCCTGGTCCAGATGGCTTCACACCAGAATTCTATCAAACCTTCAAAGAAGAGCTTATTCCCATACTACAGAAATTATTCCAAAAAATTTAGAAAGAAGGAATTTTTGGCAACACATTCTATAAAGCAAACATCATCCTACACCAAAACCAGGAAAAGATCCAACTAAAAAGAAGAATTTCAGACCAATTTCTGTAATGAATATAGATGCAAAAATTCTCAACAAAATCTTAGCCAATAGATTACAGCTACACATTACAATAAATCATTCGTCACCATCAAGTAGGTTTCATCTCAGGAAGGCAAGGCTGGTTTAACATACTCAAGTCCATAAATGTATGAACCGTATCAAAAGATGCAAAAACAAAGACTGTATGATCCTCTCAATAGACACAGAAAAAGCATTCAATAAAATTCAGCATCATCTTTTTTTTTTTTTTTTTTTTTTGAGACAGAGTCTCATGTTGTCATGCTGGGTAAAGTGTCATGGCATCACAGCTCATAGCAACCTCCAACTTCTGGGCTTAAGCGATTCTCTTGCCTCATCCCCCCCCCCCCCAAGTAGCTGGGACTACAGGTACCTGCCACAATGCCAGACTATTTTTGGTTGTAGTTGTCATTGTTGTTTGGCAGTCCTGGGCTGGATTTGAACCCTCCAGCTCTGGTGTATGTGGCTGGCACCTTAGCCACTTGAGCTACAGGTGTGCGCCTCAGCATCATTTTCTAATTAGAACACTTAACAATACAGACATAGGTGGCACATTTCTGAATCTGACTGAAGCAACTTACAACCAACCCACAGCTAATATTATACTGAATGGAGTAAAACTGAAAGCTTTTCCACTTAGAACTGGAACCAAAGTTGTCTGTCCTCTATTGCCACTACTATTCAACATAGTGATAGAAGTTTTAGCCAATACAATCAGGCAAGAAAAGGAAATAAAAGATATTCAAATGGTTACAGAGGAGGTTAAACACTTGCTCTTTGCCAATGATATGATCTTATAGTTAAAGAACCCCCAAAGACTCAACCACATGACTCCTGGAAGTAACAAAAAAAAAAAAAAAAAAAAAAAACCAGCAATGCCCAGGGTATAAAATCAATGTTCACAAATCAGTAGCCTTTGTATATGCCAATAAAAGCCAAGATGAGAAGCTAATCAAGGACACAATTCCCTTCACAGTAGCTTCAAAAAAAAAGAAAGAAAGAAAAAGAAATACCTAGGAATATACATAACAAAAGAGGTGAAGAACCTCTACAAATTATTAAACCCTGAGAAAGAAATAGCAGAAGATATTAACAAATGGAAGAACATACCATGCTCATGGCTGGGAAGAATCAACAATGTCTATATTTCCCAAAGCAATCTACAGATTCAATTTTAATGCAATCCCCATTAAAATACTGTCATCATACTGTCAATATTTGAAAGAAATGATTCTTCATTTTGTATGGAACCAGAAGAAACCCCATATAGGCATACAAGGCAATTCTTAGTAATAAAAGCAAAGCCAGGGGTATCACCCTACCAGACTTTCAGCTATACTACAGGGCCATAGTGATCAAAGCAGCATGGTATTGGCACAAACACAGAGACATAGACATCTGTAATGGAATAGAAAACCATGATGAAACTAATACCTTATAGCCACCTGATCTTTGATAAACCTAACAAGATGGGGCACAATTCAATCCATAGCATCCAATTTTCAAGGGAAGAATATTATAAACCTCACAATGGAAGAGATTTCTTATGTAACTCATCTATTCACAGCCACCACCACAGCTGTCTATGTGACTAGGAAAATCCTGTCATTTTCAACCCAGTATCTACTATATATGTTAAAGTTAGCACACAGCCCCTTCTCTAAGTTTTTCTTTTGATGCTTTGATTTTTACATACAATAAATATGTTCATATGTACCTGCTCAAAAGTTATTATCTATCTTTCATAACTACATAAAGAGAAACATCATCAAAATTAAAAACAGAAATAAAACTAAATGTGAAGAGTACATCTCAAAGCAAACTCTTCCACTAAAAAAAGCATTTTAAAAAAGATACAAACTAAGGGGCGGTGCCTGTGGCTCAGTGGGTAGCATGCCAGCCCCATATACTGAGGGTGGCGGGTTCAAACTCAGCCCCAGCCAAACCGCAACAAAAAATAGTCAGGCATTGTGGCAGGTGCCTGTAGACCCAGCTAGTCTGGAGGCTGAGGCAGGAGAATCGCCTGAGCCTAGGAGTTGGAGGTTGCTGTGAGTAGTGTGATGCCACGGCACTCTACCGAGGGCAATAAAGTAAAACTCTGTCTTTACCAAAAAAAGGGTTCAAACTAAGCACAAGGTGAAGTGCTTTATACATTATGTAGTGCAATTTAAAGCAGGGCTTCCAGCAGTACTTGGTGAACAGAGCTTCTCATGACACTTGTTTGCACTTCTCATCACACTGCCTATTTTGTTTGGTGTTAACGTTTCACAGCACTTTGTTGACTGGTGTTTAAATATCCTTAAACTAGTTCAGCACAACAGAACATCTTGAACAGCTGCATATCAACGAGGGGACAGGGACACGTAAAAACAAACCATTTGCTATGTCATGAGACTTTGGGCATTGTAGAGTAATGGAGGACATATTCCTTTAGAAAGAAAAGAAAAGTAGTGTTTTTTCTTGAAAGTAATAATGTTTTCTACGCAAATCTATAACATGATTTCAGTATTTCAGGTTGATTTCTCAAAACATTAACTTTTCAAAAATTATGTAATTTCTGCACAAATTCTGCTCTGAGGTCTTACTGCGACTGAGAGATAGAGTTCTTGATAATTTTAATACTTCAAGAGAGTTAAAACCAGGGTAGATCGGCTTGGCATCTGTGGCTCAAGCGGCTAAGGCACCAGCCACATGCACCTGAGCTGGCAGGTTCAAATTTAGCCTGCCCGCCAAACAACAACAATGAAGGCTGCAACAACAACAACAAAAAATAGCTGGGCGTTGTGGTGGGTGCATGTAGTCCCAGCTACTGGGAAGGCGGAGGCAGCAGACTCGCTTGAGCTCAGGAGTTGGAGGTTGCTGTGAACTGTGATGTCACAGCACTCTACCTGGGGAGACAGCTTGAGGCACTGTCTCAAAAAAAAAAAAAAAAAAAAAAAAAGGTAGATGAGAATTATTTATAAATATGTATGAGAACACTCTGACAGTTTTCTTATTTAAACTACCCCCAAAGTACCAAATGAAAAAATTTTGGTGCTTAGCTTTTGGAGAGTTTGTAAATGTTGGGTTATTTTGATTTATTATAATATACTCCCTTATAGGTAACTTATCATCTCTTCCTTTTGCTTTTATATTGATTATTACAGTGTCATCCGATCAATCAAGTGATTAGAAAACTCATCATTCTTGGGTCATTCTTTTCCTTGCATGCTTTATTTAATTGACCAAGAAGTTTTATGCATCTTTCTTATAAGATATTGTTTTATTTTTCCCCAAGTTTTTCTCTCCTGTGAAGCAGTGGCTACAATTACCAACATTATATTTCATCTAGAATTTCCATTATTCTCACTGCTTCATCTGAACACTGTTTTCATCCTAATCTATTCACCTACTTAACTGTTGGAAAAGTAATGCTTTTAAAATACAAATAATCATGTTAATCCTCTGATTTAAACTACCAGTGGATCCTCTCTAGTACCAACGTGAAATTATATTCATTAGCATGGCATAAAAAACCTTCGATAACCCAGCATTTATTGGCAATTTCAGTTCCCATTTATCATGCTCTCTCCCTCAGACCCTGAACTTTAAATATAGATAATTCTTTTTTTGTTCCCTGAAAATACACATATGGCTTTGTATGTATTACATTTGACTGCACTTTGTCGCCTCTGATCATCCTCACATCTATCTACGTCAATACCACTATTCTCTCTTCTTTGAACACTCATCCTCTCATCCCAGCCAAGGACTGAATATTTATAGTACCGGTATTTATCATATTCTGTTAGTTTGATTTTTTTTTTATTCCATTTATTCCAGGCTTTATCAGTTCATGGTTTATTTCTTGCTGTATTATACCTGAATTGCTGCATCTCTGCTTTAGTCTTGTTTTTTAATAATTTTTTTGTCTTATTTTATACATTCATGACCACATGTATAGGCATAGTTTTCACTGACTGTGTGAACAGATTTTTCTGGCTAACATTTTTTTTACCTGTCAGCTGCATTTTCCGCTCTCTTTCTCCTTTTACCATGGAATGTCTTTTATTCTGTTAGTTTCTTTGTGATTATTATTTACCTTTCTATAACCTATATTATTCTTGGACTAAGATGTTTATAATGAGGAAAGAATAAATCCTCATTTCTGGCTTACAAAATCTCTGTGATACAGATTGTGTCCCTGTGTGTGTGTGAGAGAGAGAGAAACTGAGAGAGAGTTTAGGCCTCACTCCTGTTCATGCCACAAGGGTTGGAAGTGACAGGTCTGGTCACATTATAGTCTTTTCCACCATACTTCATTTACAGACTGCTTTCTGCAGAATTTTTTTTTTTTTTTTTTAGAGCCTCTCAGCCCACAGCAAGCTCCAACTCCTGGACTCAAGAGATTCTCCTGCCTCCACTTCCCCAATAGCTGGGACTACAGGGACCTGCCACAACGCCCAGCATTTTTTTTTTTTTTTTTTTTGGTTGCAGCCATCATTGTTTGGTGGGCTGGGCTGGATTCAAACCTGCCAGCTCAGGTGTATGTGGCTAGAGCCTTAGCCACTTGAGCCACAGGTGCTGAGCCTCTGCAGACAATTTTTTAAGAAAACACTTGCAATAATTTTCATTGTTCTAAATAGGAAGTTGTTTGCTGTTAGGTGTGTGCTATGTTCCTCAAAATAGGATTCTTTAGTAGCATTATCTGATGTCAGCAGCACAACAATGAGTGTTCTTTCTCAACGTCTCCTGACACTTGCTTTGACCTTAATTGCTACTATGGTCTAGGAATATAGACATGTAGCAATTTCAGAGAAAATAACATTTGGCTTTTGTAATCATACCCTTCTGATCAATTTATGTGATTTATAAGAAGTGGTAGATGTCATCTTTCCTTTGCTATATTAGAATAAAAATAATTATGCTGTATTAAAATTATCAATTACAAATAAATTTTATTTTATAGAGAATATCTTTAGGAGAGATAATATTTATATTATGCTTCTGTTAGATACTATTTCATTGCAAATATTTAATGTATCCTAACTCATAAAGAACTTAGACAAGTAGAGGAGGGGTTTGGTGGCACTACAGGCTCATGCCATTAGAGCCAGAAGAAGAAAATCTCAGCACAGACATAAATTAAAATGTGTATGACAGCTGGGACTCAACTTAGTTTGTAGGCTTATATTCAGCTATAATTTTTTTTATTTTATCAAATTTCAGAATAGATTTAAGTTTGAAGTTTTTGTTAAGCCTTTAAGTTATTCAGCCCTATCACGAGCGTCTCTTTTCCAGGCAATCTTCCTAAACTTTCAAAAGCAGTTGTCAGATGTTGCTAGTAGTTGTTAGCAGTTGCTAGATATTGCTAGCTCTTTTCTGAGCTTTTGAAATAAGTAAATTTTTACCTCTCTACACTAAGATAAAAAAAAATTCTCTTGTGTTAAGCTTTGGAAACCATTGAATGAACTGATAGGAAATGATATTTTTAGGCTCTGAAGTGTCTTTTCTGTTTACCTTTTCTGTTTGGACTCATGATGACTCAGAGTCAGACTCTGAAATCAAACATTCTTTGTTTTGAATCTAGAGTCCCCCATACTCTAGTCACCTTATACATAGCATGTAACTATTCTATGTCTTAGTTTCCTTATTTATAAAGTGGGAATAGTAATACCTACTTGTATTATGCTTACATGTAAATAGTAACTAACAGGGTCAAAATGTGTTTTCCTAGTGCAACTACCTGAAACTTATTTTACTGTTGGTGCTGTAATGTTTCATTCAGAAGTGATTTTTAAATTCAGGGTTTAGTGAGTTACAGAAAATATAATCAAAGTCATAGAGTTTTACTATTGGTTATAATGCCTTATCTTTTTTTTTCTCCTTAATTGTTTGGGGGTTCTGATTAATTCTGGTCCAGATACTTAGTTTCAAACTCTGGGCAAAGTCAGTCTCACATTTTTAGTCATTTCTCTACCACACAAAACAATTGTATGCATTTTGTTTGGAATAATGTAGATAAAAAGATGGGAAAAGTGCATTTTCTTTTTTGAATTTATAGAAAAAGCATACTTATGTTGTTGTGGTTAAATATCCCTTTCTAACATTTTAGCGTAATTTAGTGTATTTTAGAAAAAATAGGTAAATGAACTTCAGTATTATAGTATGCTCAGAAGTTTAGATACAAATAAATTATTTCTACTATTGTTCATAAAGAAATAGTAGTTGTATCTTCTAAATGAATACATTTGTTTTATGAAACTTTATAAAAATATATTTAACATATATATCAAAGTATATATATGAACACCTGTAACATATAAGAGTATTTTATATTAATACATTCCGACATTTATGCTCATAAAATTATATTATTTCCAAAACTTTAAGCCTAAATACAGTATGAGCAAAACAGTCAGAACACATACCAACTTGATGTAAATTTACAACATAGCATATTTTTGAATTTTTTAGAGAAATTCATGTACATACATAAAACACATTTAAGTATATAGTATAATGTAATTTTACTAAGTATACACTTTGACATAACTATCACCCAAACCAAGAAATAGAATGTCACTACCAGACCAGAAAAACCCATTGTGTCTCCTTGTAGGCATTAACCCTTTCTAGGATTACCATATACTGATTTCTAAACACACAGACTATAACACAACACAATAGTATGTTGCATATGCTTTATTCTTTCAATGTTATGATTTTTCTGATGAGACTTAACCATATTTTGCATATAAATTTTCATTCTCATTACTATAAATACACTGTTTATAGGCCTTAGGGTAATTATGTTGCTATGAACATTTTAGCACAACTCTTTTGGTCACTACATGAACTACTATTTCTTTGAATATAAACTTGGAATAAAATTGCTAAATTATGTTACTACATATCTAGCTTCAGTAGATACTATTAAATAATTTTTCTAATTCCAATATAAGGAGTTCTTCTTTGTCCTGTGTCCTCTTTGCTAAAAAGACTTAGAACCCCTTTAGAGAGACTCCAAAATCATTGCACTTCAGAAAGAAACTACAAAGAACAAAAGTGAATCAGCAAGAAAAAAATCAAATAACTATTAAAAAGTGGGCAAATGACATGAACTTAAACTTTTCAAAGGAAGATAGTCTAATGGCCAAAAAAGCATGGAAAAATGCTCAACATCTCTCATCATTAATGAAAGGCAAATCAAAACCCCAATATGATACTTCCCAGCTCCAGTGAGAATGGCTCTTATCAAAAAGTTCAAAAACAGCAAATGTTGGGGTGCATGTGGAGAAAAAGAAACACGTATATACTGTTGACGGGACATCTGCTTTGGGAAATAGTACAGAGATAACTGAAAAAGGTAAAAGTAGACCAAACATTTGATCCAGTAATTCCACTAATAGTTGGAATTTTCCCAAAACAAATCCATCCAGCATTCCTCTCCCAAGCGTACGCAACTCCTCAACTCGCCCTTGTGCTAGTGTATGTCCAACGAGTAATCCTCTCCTGGGTGATCCGAGTCCTCACCTCACCTTCCTGCTTGTCTAAATCCAGGTAGTAATCCTTTCCAGGGAGATCCGAGTCCTCACCTCACCTTTCTGCTAGTGTACTTCTAGCAAGAAAGAAAACCTCTCATGGTGATCCGAGTCCTCACCTCGCCATCCTGCAAGTGTAACATCCAGACAGAAATCCTCTCAGGGTGATCCGAGTCCTCACCACGACTTCCTGCAAGTGTAACATCCAGAGAGAAATCCTCTCAGGGTGATCTGAGTCCTCATGTTGACTCTCTGCAAGTCTACATTCCAGAGAGAAATCCTCTCCAGGGTGAAGCAAATCCTCACATTGCATTTCTGATAGTGTACTTTGGCACATTGCCACTGATCCAGCTTATATCCAGCAATACGCTACTGGGAGAGAAAAGCAATTTTTTCTCTTGAGTCATGCTACTAAGATCTACCCATGTATGCCGTTTAAAAAATCCCACAATACCTGGTTTTCTAGACGGTCGGTGGGCACTTTCTTTGTGAAAACTTTGGCATGTTTCAAAGTGCAATGTATTCCGCAGAATACGTGTAATTCTTGCACATGTAACTCTGAAAATTACTGCTGTGTGCCAGTTCCTCACCAATGAAACTCAATGTGTCAAAAGCCATAGCACAAGGTCCATGATATCAGTGAAACAGGGGTTTGGTCCCGCAACTGCAGATAACCAGCAGAATGCTTCTGGCATGGAAAATCTGTTTTCTCCTCTTCTGAACTGTTACAGAGCTACACTAAAACGAAGTATCCGAACTTCCACAACACCTTGCACCACAGAAGTTTCATCTGCAAGTTCCTCCTTAAACACATTTCAGCGTATTTCTCCACTGTAATATCTACCAGAGAATACTTGTTTTCATGATACATGTAACTCTCTTAACCCCAATGCTAGGGAACATCAATACCCATGTCCTCCGAAGCCGGTGAACGATTTCAGTGAGAGTAGGTTTGCGGAACTATACTAGCATATTCTGCACAATATGGTTTGGACCCGAGTCGCAAATTCCCATTTTTTTGTGTGTGCAGGCATACAGCACTTTTATCACAGAGCACCCATCTTTTCAACATTCCTTTTGGCTAGTGTGCATACATCCATCACTTCTCTCCCAAGCATACATGACTCCTCAACTTGCCCTTGTGCTAGTGTACATCCATGAGTAATCCTCTCCTGGGTGATCCAAGTCCTCACCTCGCCTTGCTGCTGCTGTAAATCCAGGTAGTAATCCTCCCCAGGGTTCTCCGAATCCTCACGTAGACTTCCTGGAAGTGTAACACCCAGAGAGAAATCTTCTCCAGCATGATCCAAGTCCTCACATCCACTTCCTACAAGTGTAACATCCAGAGAGAAATCCTCTCAGGGTGATCTGAGTACTCACGTCGACTTCCTGCAAGTGTACCATCCACAGAGAAATCCTCTAAGGGGGATCCCAGTCCTCACATCGCCTTTCTGATAGTGTTCTTCTGGCAGATCCAGCTTATATTAAGCTGTTTGTCAATGGAGGAGAAAAGCATTTTCTTCTCTTAAGTCATGTTACTAAGAGCTACCCATGTATGCTGATCTCAAAATCCCACCATACCTGCTTTCCAACGTGGTTGGTGGGCACTTTCTTTGTAAAAACTTCGGCACATTTCAAAGTGCAACGTATTCCTCAGAATACTTGTAATCTCGCACATGTAACTCTCTGAAAATTACTGCTCTGTGCCAGTTTCTCACCAATGAAACTCAATGTGTCAAAAGCCATGCCACAACGTGCATGATATCAGTGAAACAGGGGTTCAGCCCCGCTACTGCAGATAACCGGCAGAACGCTTCTGGCATGGAAAAACTGTCTTCCTTCTGAACGGTAAAAACAGAGCTACCCGGGAACGAAGTATCCCAACTCCCACAACTTCTTGTACCACAGAAGTTTTATATGTAAGTTCCTCCATAGGCACACTTCAGCGTATTTGTTCAGTGTAATATCTACCAGAGAATACTCGTTTTCATGATGCATGTAACTCTCTTAACCCTAATCAATACCCATGTCCTCCTAAGCCAGTGAACGAACTGTATTGCTATAAAGTGAACAATTTCACTCAGAGCAGGTTTGCAGAACTACTCTAGCATATTCTACACAATATGGTTTGGAATCGAGTCGCAAATTCCCATTTCTTTCTGTATGCATGCATACAGCACGTTTATCACAGAGCACCTGCCTCTTCAACATTTCTTTCGGCTAGTGTGCATACATCCATCACTCCTCTCGCAAGGATACACGACTCCTCAACTTGCCCTTGTGCTAGTGTACATCCGGGAGTAATCCTCTCCTGGGTGATCCGAGTCCTTACCTCGACTTCCTGCCGGTGAAAATCGAGGTAGTAATACTCTCCAGGGTGACCCAAGTCCTCACTTCCCTTTCTGGTAGTGTACTTCTAGGGAGGAATCCTCTTCAAGGTTATCTGACTCCTCACATCTACTTCCTGGAAGTGTAACATCCAGAGAGAAATCCTCTCGGAGATCAGGTCCTCAGGTCGACTTTCTACAAGTATAACATCCAGAGAGAAATCCTCACAGGGTGATTGGAGTCCTCACATCGCCTTTCTGATAGTGTATTTTTGGCAGATAGCCACTGCTCCAGCTTATATCAAGCAGTATGCTAGTGGAAGAGAAAAGCATTTTCTTCTCTTAAGTCATGCTACTAAGAGCTACCCATGTATGCAAGTTTTAAAATCCCACAATACCTGGTTTTCTAGAAGCTTTATGGGCACTTTCTTTGTAAAAACTTTCCATTTCACAGTGCAAAGTATTCCACAGAATACTTGTAATTCTCGCACATGTAACTCTCTGAAAATTACTGCTCAGTGGGAGTTCCTCTCCAAAGTAACTCAATGTGGCAAAAGCCATGGCACAACGTGCATGATGTCAGTGAAACAGGGGTTGACTTCCTCACATTGACTTCCTGAAAGTGTAACATCCAGAGATAATTCCTCTTAGGGTGAACCGAGTCCTCACGTCGACCTCACGAAAGTGTAACATCCAGAGACAAATAGTCTCAGGGTTATCTGAGTCCTCACGTCGACTTCCTGCAAGTGTAACATCCAGAGAAAAATCCTCTCAGGGTGATCCTAGTTTTCTAGTCGACTCTCTGCAAGTCTAACATCCATACAGAAATCCTGTCCAGGGTGATCCGAGTTCTCACGTAGACTTCCTGCAAGTGTGACATCCAGAAAGAAATCCTCACAGGGTGATCCGAGTTCTTACGTCGACTTCCTGCAAGGGTAACATCCAAAGAGATCGTCTCAGAGTGATATGAGTCCTCATGTAGAATTCCTGCAAGTATAACATCCAAAGGACAATCCTCATAGGGTGATTCAAGTCCTCGTATCGCCTTTTGGATAGTGTACTTCTGCCAGATAGCCACTGCTCCAGCTTACATCGAGCAGTATGCTAGTAGAATAAAAAAGCATTTTCTTCTCTTAAACCATGCTACTAAGAGCTACCCATATATGCCGGTTTTAAAATCCCACAATACCTGGTGTCCTAGAAGCTTCATGGGCACTTTCTTTGTAAGAAACTTTCTCAGGTTTCACAGTGCAATGTATTCTGCAGAATACTTGTAATTCTCGCACATGTAACTCTCTGAAAATTACTGCTCAGTGCGAGTTCCTCACCAATAGAACACAATATGTCAAAAGCCATGGCACAACGTGCATGATATCAGTGACACAGAGGTTCAGCTCAGCTACTGCAGATAATCGGCAGAACGATTCTGGCAAGGAAAAACTGATTTCTCCTCTTAAGAAACTACCCGGGAGAGAAGTTTCCAAACTTCCACAAATCCTTGCACTCCAGAAGTTTCATCTGCAAGTTCCTCCTTATGCACACTTCAACGTATTTGTTCAGTGTAATATCTACCAGAGAATACTCGTTTTCATGATACATGAAACTCTCTTAACCCTAATGCTAGGGAACATCAATACCCATGTCCTCCTAAGATGGTGAGCGAACTATATTGTTATAAAGTGAAAGATTTCAGTTTAGGTTTGTGGAACTACTCTAGCATATATAGACTACTCTAGACAATATGGTTTTGACCCGAGTCGCAAATTCTCATTTCTTTCTGTGTGCAGGCAAATAGCACTTTTATCACACAGCACCCGCTTCTTCAACATTGCTTTCGGCTAGTGTGCATACATCCATCACTCCCCTCCCAAGCATACGCAACTCCTCAACTTGCCCTTGTGGTAGTGTACATCTGTGAGTAATCCTCTCTTGGGTGAACCGAGTCCTCACCTCGCCTTCCTGCTGGTGTAAGTCCTGCCAGGGTGACCTGAGTCCTCACCTCACCTTTCTGGTAGTGTACTTCTAGCGAGGAATCTTCTGCAGGGTTTTCCGACTTCACACATTGACACACTGCAAGTGTGACATCCAGGGAGAAATCCTCTCAGGGTGATCTGAGTCCTCTCTTAGACTTCCTGCAAGTCTAACATCCTGAGAAAAATCCTCTCAGTGTGATCCGAGTCCTCAGGTAGACTTCCTGTGAGTGTAAACATTTAGAGAGAAATCCTCACAGGGTGATCCTTGGTCTCACATAGACTTCCTGCAAGTATAACATCCAGAGAGAAATTCTCTCAGGGAGATGCGAGTCCTCACATCGCCTTTCTGATAGTGAACATCTGGCAGATAGCCACTGCTCCAGCTTACATCAAGCAGTATGCTAGTGGAATAGAAAAGCATTTTCTACTCATCAGTCATGCTACTAAGAGATACCCATGTATGCCTCTTTCAAAATTCAACAATACCTGCTTTCCTAGAAGCTTCTTGGGCACGTTCTTTGTAAAAACTTCCACACGTTTCGAAGTCAAATGTATTCTGCAGAATACTTGTCATTCTCGCACATGTAACTCTCTGAAAATTACTGCTCAGTGTGAGTTGCTCACCAATGTAAATCAATGTGTCAAAAGCCATTGCACAACGTTCATTATATCAGTGAAACAGGGGTTCAGCCCCGCAACTGAAGATAACCGGCAGAACGGTTCAGGAAGGAAAAACTTTTCTCCTCTTATGAAAGCTTAGAGAGCTAACTGGGAAAGAAGTTTCCGAACTTCCACAACTACTTGTACACCAGGAGCTTGATCTGCAAGTTCCTCCTTATGCACACTTCAGCGTATTTCTTCAGTGTAATATCTACCAGAGGATACTCGTTTTCATGATACATGTGTAACTCTCTTAACTAATGCTAGGGAACATCAATAACCGGAGAGCAAACTGTATTGCTATAAAGTGAACGATTTCACTGAGACTAGGTTTGCAGAACTACTCTAGCATATTCTAAACAATATGGTTTGGACCCGAGTCGAAAATTCCCATTTCTTTATGTGTGCAGACACACAGCACTTTTATCTCAGATCACCCGCCTCTTCAACATTCCTTTTGGCTAGTGTGCATACATTCATCACTCCTCTTCCAAGCATACACAACTCCTCAACTTGCCCATGTGTTGGTGAACATCCATGAATAATCCTCTCCTCGGTGAACTGAGTCCTCACCTCGCCTTCCTGCTGGTGTAAATCTAGGTAGTAATCCTCTCCAGGGTGATCCGAGTCCTCACTTCGACTTCCAGCAAATGTAACATCAAGAGGGAAATACTCCCCAGGGTGATCCGAGTCTTCACATAGCCTTTTTGATAGGGTAATTCTGGGAGATTGCCACTGCTCCAGCTTATATCAAACAGTATGCTACTGGAAAAGAAAAGCATTTTCTTCTCTTAAGTCATGCTACTAAGAGCTACCCATGTATTCTGGTATGAATATCTAACAATACATGGTTTCCTAGGTGCTTCATGGGCACTTTCTTTGTAAAAACTTCCACACATTTCAAAGTGCAATGTATTCCTCAGAATACTTGTAATTCTCGCACATGTCACTCTCTGAAAATTACTGCTGAGTGCGAGTTCCTCACCCATGTAACTCAGAGTCAAAAACCAGGGCACAACGAGCATCACATCAGTGAAATGGGGGTTCAGCCCCACTACTGCAGATAACCGGTAGAACGCTTCTGGCAAGGAAAAATTTTTCTCCTCTTATGAAATGTTACAGAGCTCCCGTTATAGAAGTTTCCCAACTTCCACAAGTCCCTGCAACCCAGAAGTTTCATCTGCAAATTCCTCCTTAGGCACATTTCAGCGTATTTCTTCAATGCAATATCTGCCAGAGAATACTCGTTTTCCTGATACGTGTAACTCTGTTAAACCTAATGCTAGGGAACAATACCCATGTCCTCCTAAGCCGGTGAGCGAACTGTATTGCTATAAAGTGAACGATTTCAGTGAGAGCAGGTTTGACAAACAACTCCAGCATATTCCAGAGAGTATGTTTGTACCCGAGTCCCAGGATTCCATTCTTTCTCTGTTCAGGCATACAGCACATTTATCACAGAGCACTGGCGTCTTCAACATTTGTATCGCCTAACGTGCATCCATCCAGCATTCCTCTCTCAAGTATACGCGACTCCTCAACTCGCCATTGTGCTAGTGTACATCCAACGAGTAATCCTCTCCTGGGTGACCCAAGTCCTCACCTCACCTTCCTACTGGTGCAAATCCAGGTAGTAATCTTCTCCAGGTTGATCTGAGTCTTCACCTCGCCTTTCTGCTAGTGTACTTCTGGTGATGAATTCTCTCCAGAATTATTCGAGTCCTAATCTTGACGTCCCGCATAGAGAAATCCTCTCAGTGTGATTCGAGTCTTCACCTCGACTTCCTGCAAGTGTAACATCCAGAGAAAAATCCTCTCAGGGTGATCCAAATCCTCAAGTAGACTTTCTGCAAGTGTAACATCCAGAGAGAAATCCTCTCAAGGTATCAGAGACCTCACGTCGACTTCCTGCAAGTCTAACATCCAGACAGAAAACCTATCAGGGTGATCTGAGTCCACACCTCGACTTCCTGCAAAGTGTAACATCCAGAGAGAAATTCTGTCAGGGTGATCCGAGCCCTCACCTGGACTTCCTGCAAGTGTAACAACCAGAGAAAAATACTCTCCAGGGTAATCCGAGTCCTCACATCGCCTTTTTGATAGGGTTATTATTCTGGCAGATCGCCACTGCTCCAGCTTAAAGAAAAGCATTTTCTTCTCTTAAGTCATGCTACAGCTACCCATGTATGCATGTTTCAAAATCTCACAACACATGGTTTCCTAGACGCTTCATGGGCACGTTTTTGGTAAAAACTTCCGCACGTTTCAAAGTGCAATGTATTCTGCAGAATACTTGTAATTCTCGCACATGTCACTCTCTGACAATTACTGCTGGGTGCAAGTTCCACACCAATGTAACTCAATGTGGCAAGAGCCATGGCACAAAGTGCATGATATCAGTGAAACAGGGGTTCAGCCCCGCAACTGCCGATAACCAGCAGAACGCATCTGGCAAGGAAAAACTTTTCTCCTCTTATGAAAAGTTACAGAGCTACCCGGGAAGTTTCATCTGGAAAGTCCTTTTTAGGCACACTTTAGTGTATTCCTTTAGTTTAATATGTACCAGAGAATACTCGTTTTCATGATACATGTAACTCTCTTAAGCCTAATTCTAGGGAACATCAATACCCATGTCATCCTAAGCGAGGGAACGAACTGTATTGCTTTAAAGTGAAGGATGTCAGTGGGAGTAGGTTTGTCGAACTACTCCAGCATATTCCAGACAGTGTACTTTGGACCTGAGTCCCAAAGTCCCATTTTTTTTTCTGTGTGCAGGCATACAGCACTTTTATCACAGAGCACCCGCATCTTCAACATTCCTTTCGGGTAGTGCGCATCCATCCAGCACACCTCTCCCACTCATTCGCGACTCCTCAACTATCCCATGTGCTAGTGTACATCCAGCAACTAATCCACTCCTGGGTGATCTGAATCTTCACCTCGCTTTCTTGCTGATGTAAATCCAGCTTATAATTCTCTCCAGGGTGATCTGAGTCCTCATTTCACCTTTCTGCTTGTGTACTTTTAGTGTGGAATCCTCTCCAGGATTATTCCAGTCCTCACCTTGACTTCCTGCAAGTGTAACATCCAGAGAGAAATCCTCTCCTGGGTGATCTGAGTCCTCACCTCGATGTTCTGCAAGCCTGACATCCAGCCAGTAATCTTTCCCAGAGTGATCCGAGTCTGTACGTCGACTTTCTTCAAATCTAACATCCAGAGAGTTATCCTCTCCAGGGTGATCCGAGTCCTCACCTTAACCTTCTACAAGTCTAATATACAGCAAGTAATCCTCTCCAGGGTAATCCGAGTTCTCATCTCTCCTTTCTGTTAGTGCACTTTCAGCAAGTAATGCTCTCCAGGGTGATCTGAGTCCTCACATCGCCTGATAGTGTACATCGGGCAGTTCGCCACTGCTCCAGCTTATATCCAGCAGTATCCTATTGGGAGAGAAAAGCATTTTCTTCTCTTAAGTCATGCTATTAAGACCTGAACATGTATGCCTTTTTGAAAATCCCACAATACCTGGTTTCCTTGATTGTTCATAGGCAGTTTTTTAAATAAAAACTTTCGCATATTTCAAAGTGCAATGTATAACGCACATGTAACTCAATGTATAACTTGCGCATGTAACTCTCTGAAAATTACTGCTGAGTGCAAGTTCCTCACCAATGTAACTTAATTGGTCAAAAGCCATGGCACAACGTGCATGATGTCAACAGGGGTTTAACCCCCGCTCCTGCAGATAACCGGCAGCATGCTTCTGGTGGGGAAAACCCGTTTCCTTCCCTTATGAACGGTTACAGAGCTACCCGGGAAAGAAGTTTCCCAACTTCCACAACTCCTTGCATTCCAGAAGTTTTATCTGCAAATTTCTCCTTAGAAACTCTTCTGCGAATTTCTTCAGTGTAATGTCTACCAGACAATACTCATTTTCATCCTGCATGTAACTCTCTCAACCCTACTGCTCAGGGAACATCAATACACATGTGTTCTTGAGCCTGCGTGCGACTGTGTGGCTATAACGTGCATGATTTCCGTGAGAGAATGTTTGCCCACCTATTCCAGCATATACCTGGCACTATACTTTGCAGCAAGTTATAATATATCATTTCTGTTTGTGTGTACACATATAGCACTCCTATACCAGAGCACCTGCGTCTTCAACATTCCTTCTGGCTATTGTGCATCCCTCCAGTACTCCTCTCCAAAACAAACACGACTCCTCACTTCGCCATTGTGTTAGTATACATCCAGTCAGTAATCCTCTTCAAGGTGGTCTGAGTCCTCACCTCGTCTCCCTGCTGGTGTATATCCAATGACTATTCTTGTCCAGGGTGATCTGAGTCCTCACCTCACCTTTCTGCAAGTGTACATCTAGCGAGTAATCCTCTCCAGAGTGATCTGAGTCCTCACCTCGACATTCTCCAAGTCTAACATCCAGCTAGTAATCCTCATCAGGGTGATCCGAGTCCTCACCTCACTTTTCTGCTGGTGTAAATCCAACGAGCAATCAAGTCCAGGGTGATCCGAGTTCTCACTTTGCCCTTCTGCTAGTGTAAATCAAGCAGATCGCTACTGCTCCAACTTACGTTCAGCAGTATCCTACTGGGAGAGAAAAGCTGTTTCTTCTCTGAAGTCATGCTATTTACAGCTACCCGTGTATAACTTTTTCAAAATCCCACACCACCTTCTTTCCCAGACGGTTCATGGGCACTTTCTTTAGAAAAACGTCAGTGTGTTTCAAAGTGCAATCTATTTCACAGAATAGTTGTAATTATCGCACATGTAACTCTCTTAAAATTACTGCTGAGTGAATATTAATAGGTGCGAGTCCCTCAGCAATGTTACTTAATGTGTCGAAAGCTACGCCACTAGGTGCTTGATGTCAGTGAGAAGAGGAGTTTAGCCCTGCTCTAGCGGATAAACGGCAGCATGCATTTGGCGGGGAAAAATAGCTTCCTCCCCTCAAGTACGGTTACAGAGGTACCCGGTAAATGTTTTTACTACGTTCCAACAGCAAATTTCTATCCCATGATTGTCATCTGAAGATTCCTCCTTACACTATTCAGCCTTCTAGTTTTCATCATACATGTAACACGTAACTTTCCCAAGGCTACTGCTGAGGGAACATCAATTCACATGTGCTCCTTAGCCAGTGGGCCAACTGTGTTGCTATAACTGCACGATCTCAGTGAGAGTAGAACTTTGCCACACTACTGTAATATATAACTGCCAGGATGCTATGCCCTCGAGCCCTGATATCCCATTTCCTTTTGTGTGCATGCATGCAGCACTCCTGTCCCAGAGCACGCACATGTTCAACATTCCCTTCAGCCAGTGTGCATTCATCCAGCAACCCTCTCCAAAACAAAAGCGACTACTCACCTCAACTTGGTGCTAGTTTACATCCAGAGAGTAAAACTCCCCATTGTGATCCGAGTCCTCACTTCGCCTTTCTGCTGGTGCAAATCCAGCAAGGAATCCTCCACCAGGTGATCCGCGTCCTCACCTCCCCCTTCTATAGGTCTAACATCCAGTGAGTAATCCTCTGCAGGGTGATCCTTACCTCACCTTTCTGCTAGTGTACATCTAACGAGTAATCCTCTCCACTGTGATCCGAGTCCTTACCTCAACGTTCTCCAAGTCTAACATGCAGCGAATAATCCTCTCCAAGGTGATCCGAGTCCTCACCTTGCCTTTCTGCTGGTGTAAATCCAGCGGGTAATCCTCTCGAGGGTGATCCAAGTCTTCACCTTGCCCTTCTGCTAGTGTACTTCTGCTAGAATACCAGACAAAAGCATGGTATTCACTGAAGTCATGCTATTTAGAGCTACCCATGTATAACTTTTTCAAAATCCCACAATATCTTCTTGCCAGGTGGTGCATGAACACTTTCTTTAGAAAAATTTCCACGTGTTTTAAAGTGCAATCTATTTCGCAGAATACTTGTAATTATCACACATGTAACTCTCTAAAAATTACTGCTGAGTGAATATTAATAGGTGTGAGTCCCTCAGCAATGTTACTTAATGTGTCAAAAGCCATGCCACTAGGTGCATGATGTCAGTGAGCTCAGGAGTTTAGCCCTGCTCCAGCAGATAACTCCAGCAGCCTGCATATGGCGGGGAAAAAGTTTCCTCCCCTCAAGAGGTACCTGAGAGAGATGTTTCCCACTTTCCACAGAGAATTTCCATCTTTTCAGCCAGTGTGCATCCATCCAGCAATCCTTTCCCAAACAAACGTGACTCCTCAGCTCGCCTTTGTGCTAGTTTACATACAGCTTTGCACATTCCTGTTTGTAGCATTTGATACAGCAATCTCAATACTGAATACCGACCAAAAGGAAAATAAATTACTATTTTAAAAAAAACCATCTACATGTGAATAATTCATCTTATAGGGATCCCCAAAAGTGACGAAGTGGCTTCACAAGGCACAGAGTCTCTTCTCCATGAGATTATGAAGGAGAACTTTCCAGTCATCCCAAGAGATTCAGAAATTCAGATAGCAGACAGTTTCAGAACTCCAACAGGACTCAACCCAAATAAGACATCCCCCAAACACATCATAATCAACTTCACTAAAGTTAATATGAAGGAGAAAATTCTGAAAGCTGCCATAAGAAAGAAAACCAATACTTACCAGGGGAACAATATGAGAATACTGCAGATCTTTCTGCTGAAACCTTTCAAGCTAGAAGAGGATGGTCATTGACTTTTAATCTCCTAAAACAAAATAACTTTCAACCCAGGATCCTGTACCCAGTTAAACTGAGCTTCATTTATGACAGAAAAATTAAATACTTCAACAACATTTGCCACAACCAAACCAGCTCTCCACGACATTGTTAGAACTATCCTCCAGAAAGACCAATATAATCCTCCACCATCAAAGTAAACCCACCAAAAATTTTTTTGATCAAATTCCAACTTCCACAGTCGCAAAAAAATTAAAAATGTCCACCGGGCTCTCAAAAGGCTTATCAATATTCTCAATTAATGTGAATGGCTTAAATTGTCCTCTAAAGAGGCACAGGTTGGCTGACTGGATACAAAAACTCAAGCCAGATATCTGCTGCATCCAACAATTGCATCTTACATTGAAAGACAAATATAGACCCAAGGAGAAGAGATAGTCATATATAATCCAGGCAAATGGAAAGCAGAAAAAAGCAGGCATTGCAATCCTGTTCGCAGATGCAATAGGCTTTAAACCAACCAAAATAAGGATAAGGATGGACACTTCATATTTGTTAAAGGTAATACTCAATATGATGAGATCTCAATTATTAATATTTATGCACCCAACCACAATGCACCTCAATTTATAAGAGAAACTCTAA
>CAUYPK010108909.1:0-49543 GCA_963574355.1 Loris lydekkerianus
GACACAGCGTTGTTGATTTGAAGGGAGTGACGCTCGCGTATCGGCGGCCGCGCTGGGGGGGGGGGGGGGGGCCCCCCCCCAATCAGCGGACTTGGCCGGAACTAGCTCCTGTTCTCAGGCCTCACTGTTGCTTCAGCCACGGAAACATGTTTTAAGGAGTTTGGAATAGCAGGCAGGAATTGAGGTGAGACTATCAACCTCAGCTGGATGAGAAGTGGAAAGAGACTAAAGGAGTAAGAGACTTTTCAGGTATCTGTATGCACTTTTGCTACTTACTGCGGGAGCCTCCCACAGTTCTGTCCTCAGTGTCCCTCCTCCTCTGCTCAGCCAGACCAGAGCTCCCCCATGGGCGCAGTAATAGTTGCCAGCAGTAGGAGTCTGGCTGAGCTTTTACCTTCCAGGAGGATATTTGGTCTTTCTCACTTTCCATCGCTATCAGAAGTAGGGCTCATGACTTTTTCTTATAGATATTGTTTGGGAATATGTTGGCATATGTTCTCTTATGGAGAAAAGGATTCTGGTGGTCAATCCTTTTCTCTCTGGGGAAGAAATGGCTTTGGTTTCTCATATAAAATTGCCTCTACGAATCTTATGTTCTTATGGGAGGGCACTTAATGACTGTTAACTGTTAGGAGAACCAGAAATTTTGACAGGCATTAATTGAGGCATTCTTTGATGCCTAAATTAAGCATCAGAGTTCTTTTTTGGTCTAGATTATTTTGTCCTATGGTATTACTGTTTCAAATTAGTGTACTTAACCTAAGGCTTCAAAGAAATAAATTTAGAAATTTTAGGAAGGTATGGTTTAAGCAGAATAGAGACATTTTCAATTAACAAAAATACTGAACTATTAGGGTTCATGGAAACAGAACTGCTGAAGAGAATTCTGAGATCTTGATTTTTTCAAATCATAATTTCTCACTTTCGAAAGACAAACCTAATTGACTATCATTATTCAGCTTTTCTATTTTTAGAGAATAGATCTGGGAACCTTTCTAAATAGGCAGCAGAACATGATGAGTCCAGGAATGGGAGTTAGAGTTAGAGTAAATGCCTCCTAAAAAAAGTTGTTTTCCACTAACTTTGAATACAGAAACATTTAAATTTATTCATGATTTGCAGAAAAATTTAGATATGCTAATATGGATATCTAGGTTATTAAACTTTTTAAATGTAGGTTATTTTAAATGAGGGGGAAAGTTACTAAATAAAATCACAGATTACAACTTTATGGTCATTCTAAATTAGCATCTATTATTGTGTAGTCAGCATAAGCTCTGTGTATCTTAAATGAGCATATATTACTATAATTACATATTTCTTTCAAGTGTAAAATATATATTTTAAATTCCAATATTTAAAAATATATTTTGGCTAATTTTCTTAATTATGTAACTGCTTTCTTTTGACATTTGAGTAATTCATTTTTATATCAAAATTCTTATCAAAGTACAGTATTCTTTTTAGGTTTTGTCATTTCTGAACCTGCCAATTTAGTTTTTAAAAAATATTTACTCAAAGTTTCAAAGATGGTGGTTCAAATTACATAAAAAGTCTTGCAAAGTTGGGTTGGGAGATAGGGATTCATTCTCTACCTCTGAAGATCAGGAAGCAGGTTCCTGTAAGTAGATTCTGTTGTCAACTTTATTGGCTTGAAATAAATTTTCTTGCCTTGATTAATGTTTTCTAGGAAAACGATAGTGCTTTTAAAATTTGTACAATCATACTTCCATTTAACTTTACGTGAGTAACTCAATCTCTCTCTGCATTAACAGAATGCAGATCTCTTATTTTGAATGAAAGTATAAGGTCTTATTTCAAGCCTCCTAATTTACTATCCTTCATAATGGCTCACATAAATGAGTTACATGATTATTTTTTTAATCACTGTTTCCACAGTTTATGGGGTAGGTGATTTCACTTTAGCATTTCTACCAGGTAAACTTTTCAACATTCCATTCATTATGATACCTTGTATCTTAAACCCTGATTTAAGGATTTCCACTAATACTTTGCCAGCAAGGGCCAAAGACTCATACCTGCTTTTTTTTTCTCTTCCTTTTTCTGCCTGCCCCCAAGTAATATGTATGTGTGTGTGTGTGTGTGTGTGTGTGTGTTTAATAATCTACTTTATAACTATAGAATACCATGTTCTCAAGTCACCATTTGAGCATCCAGACCTGCCAGCACAGCACTGCCACCAAGTTGGACATGTTTTTTAAGTAAAACAATGAAATTTGCTTTAATAGATTCCAGATATTTAAAAATATAGCCAGGTTTAATTTAAATAATTTAATCTTACTGACATTTAACTTAGTCCCATCTTCATTTTTCACTTGATCTTAAAATGCTTTTTATCAAGTAAAGTCAAGTTTGTGCTGGGGCTGCAGTGTTTGAAAAGTTTATTCAAATGCTCAGTTTCTCAATGCAGAGGAGGGTGCTCTTCCCTGAGAAAAGTAGTAGCCAGATTGCCTACAAAGATAGACAGGGAACCTTGGCACTAGAATTGGGAGGAGAGAGAAAGAACATATGTGAAGGATTGGAACTTGTTCAAGTAAAGAATTTAAAAGGAAAGGGGTGTAGAATTCTTGGAATGATTTACAGGAAAGTTTACTGAGGACAATCATCAGATTCAGCCTTTCCATTTGCTCTATTTGCATTTGTAAAAAAAATTATGGAAGCTGTGCTCATAGGGCTTATTAGGCAATTGGTGAGAAAATCTACAGAGAGGAGAAAGTGAGAATTTCAGCCAATTAACACTGAGTCATTTTTATCAATTCGTGGTGACCCTTTTCTCTGCCACAGAGAAACTCAGGAGCCTGGCCCTGGAGTGCAGCCAGATTGGGCCAAATCTGGACTGCTTGAGAAGATGTCTCTAAAATGGGTATTGCTGCATTTAAGATGAGCTAAGTTTTACAATAAAGAAAACAACATGTATATAATCCTGCATTTGCTTCTCCTATATATTTCAGCTCCATACAATATTTCCTATGTTGAAAATCTAGAAAAGCAGGTCTAGAATAGATTAAATAATTTTATGGCCATGTCTCCACAGCCAAATTAAAGCAAAAAAACATGGCATAACTCAGGTCAGATTTACCAGGGAGGATAACTCTCTCCTCTTTCACGTTTTTCTCCCTTCCCTCCTTCCCTCCCTCCCTCCTTTCCTTCCTTCCTGTTTACCTATTTGTAATTTCTGTAGTGGCATTATGGCTTTTGAGAGCCATGTCAGATCTTCAAACTAATTTAAGGGTTTCCACTAATACTTTGCCAGCAAGGGCCAAACCTAGCATTTCTATGGCTGGCAGTTTAATATGAGATGTAAGAAAAGAGAATCTTATGAATTAAGCTGTAAGCACCCTGCCCCCCCCCCCCAACCCCCCATTCATGAATCAATCACATCTGCATCTTGGAGTGACCTCTACAGTGAGGACATTTAGCTACCAGTTTCATGGTAACTAGGTTAGACTAGTGGCATGAGTTTCTTTTCTTTTAGGGGATCCTATATGTTACTTGTCTAAGAAAAAAAAATCGTTGGATCTTAATGGATTTTAGCAGACAGAGTCTGGGTGGAGACTGTATTTCCAGGAGAGGGAATGGCATAGGTAAAGAAGAACACTGATAGAAAAGCTGGGGCAATTTCTGAGAATTGCCATGAAGACCTTGTTATGTTTAACCAGAGTGCAGGAGAAAAATACAGCTGGGTTTAAGAAAGGAAGAGCAAGTTGGAGCAGGATGTCGTTTTTATTTTGTCCTTGCTGGCTAGAAATTTGGTGATTTGAGCTATGCCTCAAATTCTGGCCTTGGTGTGCAGGATGGCTACAATGTGAATCTGGAAGACAGTAGACAAATTACGAGGATGTGTGTGGTCCAGGCCAGAGATGACTGGGATCTACACTAGGATATTTGTGAGAGACAGTAGAGATGTATAGAATCTATAGGACGCTATAACAGTAGATTTTAAAGGAAGAGGACTGAATCGAGCTTTCTAGCCTTGGGCCTTAGGAGGGATCCTTAGTAGAAAAAGGGGAATTGGAAGCAGCTGGAAGAGTTGCGCAGGGGTGGGGGAGATAAAGACGAGGACCATTTTGGTGAGCATTCACTCAGTCCTTTGATAATCAAGAGATGTAGATCTGATTAGGTGCTTTATATTTAAGAAGTATATTTGGGAGTTTGAAGCAGGCAGATGTATAGAACAGTGCCATAGTGCTTATGTGTCTTATATAAATGCTTCTATTTGAATGAAAATTTGGGAGATTGTTGATATTTCAGAGGAAGTTGAAACTGGAAGAAAATTTGGTTTTGAGCAGGGCTTTTAAAATACTGTTTGTATTTTTATAGACTGACTTTGTTGAATAACCTCTGCAAATTGCACTTAAAGCTATCAGAGAGCCCTGATAATATGAAAATTTAACTTTAACATGAATGTCAGATCTTGTGTTGTTTCCATTCCTAGTAATTATTGAATCATAAGTAACTATATATATACAGTGTGCCTAGATTTACATCTCAAGTTTTAGTCATAGTTTGAAATAGCATATCCTAAAGACCTTGAAAGCATCCGTGTTTTTTCACTTCTTCCAGGTTACCTCCATTTCTATTTAGGTGTTTGGATTCCCTTATTTCTTTTTGGGATGGTAGTTACTTATGAAAAACAAAACAAGCATCATGAGTCCATAAAGTTTTTGTTACACATACACTTTGTAATTGATGATGGTGCTTCATTCATGACCCCTGGAAGTAACGTTTGCTGGAAGACTCTTCCACTGAACAGTGAGGTTGTTCAAGAATAGAAGCAGGCTTGGACTTCCTTATAAGAATTTCACTGGGATACTTTAAGATCTAAATGTGCTTAGCTGGAAACTTACGTGTTTTATGTATATATACATATATGTATATATATCGTATATATGTGTGTATGATACATACACCATATATATGTATATTATATATACATATGTATATATGTATAATATATATATTATATGTACATGTAAGGTAACATTTATATAGTATTGTTACTTTCGACTCCATTGTTAGAAATCATGATGCTTCAGAAGACAGAAAAAGTTTTCGTGTAGTAAAGATACAATTGAGTGTCTTATGCTTTTCCTTTAATAAAAGGTTAACATATAGGAGTCAGAATTAAAATTACCAAATATTTGTTCACTCAGTAAGCATTTATTCGTCTTTTGAGATGAGTCAGGCACAGAGCTAGGCAATGGAGTTATAAGACTAAGTCATGGCTGGTCCCTGCCAAGACAGCGTTTGTCATTTACTGGAAGCAGACAAATGTAGAAAAGTAAATGCAATAAAATACGTGCTCAAGGTGTGCACCCAAAGAGAAAGGACTGTTTGAGGACATGTTAGAGGAGCAGTGTCTTCACCCACCATCCCCTGCTCAGCCCACTGTTTCTAACCATACTGCTGAGATTATATTGATAAGGTCTCCTGTTGCCAAATCTGGTTACCAGCCCTCAGCAGTTGTTCATTCTGTTGACCACTTCTTCCTATTAGAAACTCCCTGCCCATTCTGTCTCAGTCTCTCCTTTGTTTACTATCCTGTGCCTGACTGGTCTCTCACTGTTGCATATCCTGACTCTCTTCTCTTAATCTATTCATTCTGCCTAGGTGAGCTTGTCTAGTCCTTTGGATTTAAATGTCCTCTCTGTCTTAATTACTTTTCAAATACTTATCCCCAGATCTGTCCTTTTCTCCACTCCGGGCACTTATTTCCAGCACATTATCATACTCATCAAAGTTTAATAGACATCTCAATCTATGGCCATACCACCCTGAATGGGCCCAATCTTGTTAATAGACATCTCAGACCTTCTGTATCTAAACATAACTCTTGATTTCACTCCTCAAAACTACACCTGCTTTAGAGTTCCCCCATCTCTATAAGTGGCAGCCCCTTCTACCAGTTGCCTAGAAATTGGCTAGTAACCCTTGATTTGTCTCCTCTTTTCTTGATATATTTGATCTATCCGTAAGTTCTGACAACCTTCAAAATATGTGAAATCTAAACCCCACCTCAGAGCCATAGACTCCCAGCTGACCTTCAAGTTTCTATTCTTCCCCTATAATCCATTTCACACAACAGCTAGTGTGATCTTTTTTTAGAACATTACATATAGTATGATCATGTAGTTTCCTACTTCTAGTTTCAAACCTCCTAATGACTCCCTTTATAGAAAGTGTTTGAGATGCCACATTTTATCAATTTTTATGTTTTTTTTTAAACAATAATCTCCATCTTCCAATCAAAGCTTATTTTGCCATCTGTCTATACTTCTGTTCTAGAGATCGTGATCCCAGGGAACAAGTCTTTATTTGCATTGATAGTCAGATTTGACATGTAAGGTTATTATACAATTATAAGGCTCACAATAAGCTTTTGGGAAAAAATAGTGAGATTATTATGCTTCAAGTGTTGCTTATTTAAAGGATGTTTCACAGTACCTGACATTTTGGTTGATTGTTCAGTTTACATTTATGCCTTACATGTTCCTTTGAGAGCTGGTTGAAATCCTAACATTTAAGACAGCAGCAATAATTTGCCCACCATCAAATACAGTTTTGTACAAGCTATCTTTCAAAGCAAGGATTGTGTTAAATAGATTAGGGTTGGGTAATCCCTTTTATGTTTTACTATTTTCTGTGCTATAATGACTAGAAAGATATCATTCTCTATTCTATATGTTCTTTAATCTGATGCTTCCAAATCTGCAAGAAAGGAGTTTCTACTACATCTCCTACATTTGACCCACAAAGCAAAATACTAGATTTAATGGCTCTCTTTTTGGCATCTAATAAAATCTTTGAGGCAAAAAAGCAGATACTATTTATTAGTTTGAGATTATCTTTAAATTTCACATCACGTGTCATTCTAAGCATACTACATATTATCAGTTTTTGACAAGAGCTGAGTATATTTTATGTCCTCAGGATCAACTGTCTGATTTCCTATGCGATTTCTCACTTTAGTTCCAATTTTCTTTCTTCTTTCTCTCTCCCTGGCTAGATTTTTATTACAGTGGTTAAAAGATAATTATTAGATAGCCTTTAGATTTTCTATCAGATTATAAAAAACAAAGAACAAAATGACTCTTTAAATATAAAATTACAAACACAGTTCTTAAGTAGTGTAGTGCCTCTTTTAGGAAAGAAAGATGATATATTTTATACACTTGCATCCCAGGGAAAATCATATCTGCTTTTCACTATTTGCTCACACAAGTGAAAGCAAATTCTTCACTTGCCAGGTATTTTCCCTAAGCCATAGTGCAAAACCAAAAAAGTGATTTGCTATCAGCTTTTCATGCTGTGGCTTTCAGGTGCTTCAACTTTTGTATAACTATTATTGGAGAGGGGAAGGAAAAGGCTAGCCATGTAAAATGGTGAATAGTAGCACAGTTCTTAAAATAGAGGTGGAATAAGAGTACAGTTCTTAAATAGGTTTGAGCCTCCTGACACTTATTAGCTGTGTAGTCTTAGGTGATATACAGAACTTACCTGAGCAATGAAAATAATAGTATCTACCCCACAAGGGTGTTTCTGAGAATTCTTAGGTATATTACTAAAAATAGTTATAGGGCCTGACACTCTTTAAATACTCAAATAATAACTGGCTAGCTATAATTGTTTCTTAAAACAATCCTACCAAGTCACCTGGACTGTCTATATTTATAGGAAGGTTTTTTGGGGTTTTTGTTTGTTTGTTTGTTTTTGCTATTGTTTATTTTGGGCAAAATTGCAAAACTATATTTGACTTTGGAATTTTTTTGCAATATCTTGATCATGTCTCATAATGCAGCTTTACATTTCCAGGTAAATACCTAGTATTTAATAAATGCTTATTGGTTAATTTTTAAATGTTAAGAGTTAACTTTGAGTTAACTCAGAGTTCCATGATAGCTTCAGAAGGGAAGCTAAAGATATTAAAAGTCTATCTCTAACATTAGAAAATAAAGCAGGAAAGACCTCTGTAGTTTCTTAGAGAAGTCATTCTTTTCTAGGCCCAAAATGTTATTTCTTATTTTTGTATATTCACAAAACTGCTGATGTTTGATTAGGTGAAAGTAACCATAGATTTGTTTGCATGGATAAGCAGTATGTAAATAATCAAGAGATGGTCGTAAACCACCTTTATAGAATGAATACCTACCTTTTTTCAACTCCAAAGAAACATGAACTGTGTTTCTCTCACCCTAAAAGAATCACGTCAGAAATTATATTACTTAGGAAATTATATGTTACTTTTATAGTTCTGACATATTATGAGGAATAGCTCCTAGAAATAAATGGACATAGACTTCTTTAATCTCAGAACAATTTTTGTTAGGTAGCATTGGCCTGTAACCAAGACATCAAGAATGTAACCAAATTTATATAAATATTTTAGTGTTGCCTACACATCTGTGTTTAGGAATCCCCTATACAGTGTTTCATAAGAGGTCTAGAGGGTAAATTCAAAGAGCTGTAAAAACAGTGAAAACTAAGAATTTAACAGAATCTTTTGCCTGCAAACTGTCACCTTTAGCCAGTTGTTGAAGTATTTGTCAAAAGGAATTTACCTAGTCAGTTCAAATCTACCATTATGTTTTTTGGCTGGATATAGATATCAGATCACTATCTTATTTACAAGTCAAATACTGTTCAGTTAAACCTTAGAATAACTTGATTTTTAAAAGAGCTGCTTGGTGGGCAGCGCCTGTGGCTCAGTGAGTAGGGCGCCAGCCCCATATACCCAGGGTGGTAGGTTCAAACCCAGCCCCGGCCAAACTGCAACAAAAAAAATAGTTGGGCATTGTGGCAGGCACCTGTAGTCCCAGCTACTTCGGAGGCTGAGGCAAGAGAATCACCTAAACCCAGGAGTTGGAGGTTGCTGTGAGCTGTGATTTCATAGCACTTTACCAAGGGTGATAAAGTGAGACTGTGTCTCTAAAAAAAAAAAAAAAAAAAAAAGAGCTGCTTGGTGCAAATACTTCATTAAAATGAAAAGCAAAAATTGAAGCCCTACTTGAGACTCATTTCTAATGTACTTAGTAAATTTTTAAAGGTACAATGAGTTAAGCTCACAATTAGCTTAGGCTAAAAAACATTTAACCCATACATTCACCCCTGACTTGTTTTCAACAAAGGCACTAAGAACCATACATTGGGGAAGGACAGTCTCTTTAATAAATGGTGCTGGGAAAACCAGATACCCATATGCAGAAGAATGAAACTGGACTTCTATCTCTTCTCATGTACAAAAACCAAGTCAAAGACCTGAAACTATTAAACTAGTAGAAGAAAACATTGAGTAAACACTCCAGGACATTAATCTGGCAGGGATTTCTTGAGTAAGACCTGAAAAGCATAGGTAACCAAAGCAAAAATGAACAGATAGAATCACATCAGGCTAATAAGCTTTTGCACAGCAAAAGAAACAATCACTAAAGTGAAGAGACAACCCAGAGAATGAGAGAAATATTTACAAACTATCCAAATTTGATAAGGGGTTAATAACCAGAATATATAGGAACTCAAGCAACTCAATAGAAAAAAATTATAATGTGATTTTTTAAAATGGGTACAAGATCTGAATAGATATTTCCCAAATGAAGACATACAAATAGCATACAAGTATATGAAAAAATGTTCCACATCACACTAATCAACGGAGAAGTACAAATCAAAACTATGGTGAGATTGAGATATTCCCCCCCAATTAAAGGGGCTTTTATCCGAAAGACAAGCAAAAATGCTAATGAGGAAGGAGCCCTCATTAAATGTAAATTAGTGCAACTGCTATAGAGAATAGTATAGAGGTTCCTTAGAAAACTAACAGTAGAACTGCCATATGACCGGCAGTCCCACTAGAAGACGTGGATATCCAAAAGACGTGGAATCAATATACTGAAAAGTAGGTGCACTCCAGTGCACTGCAGCACTAGTCACACTAGCCAAGACAGGGAGTCAGCTGAAGTGGTTAAAGAAAATGTGATACGCACACATAATAGAATGTTATTCAGCCAGAAAAAATAAAGAAATCCTCTCATTTGCAATGACGTGGATGGAACTGGAGGACATATGTTAAATGAAATAAGCTAAGCACAGAAGGACAAGTATCTCATGTTCTCATTCATGTGTGGGAGACAAAAAAAATTGAACTTAAAGAGATGGAGAGTGGAATGACGGGTCACTAGAGGCGGGAAGAGTAGTGGATGGGTACAAAAATATAGCGAGAACGATATTCAGTAGCACGGTAGGGTGACTATAGTTAACAATAATTTATTTTATATTTAAAAATAGCTAAAGGAGTGAAAAATTGGAACATTCCTAACATAAAGAAATGAGTACTTGAGGTGATGGATACCCCTATTGCTCTGATTTGGTCATTACACATTATTTGCCTATATCAACATACCATGTGCGCCTCGTAAATGTATGCAGCTATTATGTACCCATAATGATTAACAAATTGATTTGAAAAACCAAAAAGAAACCTACACATATTTGGACAAAAAATTAAGGTATTTGAGACATTTGCTTCTAATGGTATTGACTTTTAAAACTTACTATTCTCAGGCTAAGCGCCCATAGCTCAGTGGTGAGGGCACCAGCCACATACACTGGGGCTGGCGGGTTCAAACCCAGCACAGGCCTGCTAAACAACAATGATAACTACAACAACAACAACAAAAATAGCTGGATGTTGTGGCGGGCGCCTGCAGTCCCCAGCTACTTGGGAGGCTGAAGCAAGAGAATCACTTAAGCCCAAGAGTTAGAGGTTGCTGTGAGCTGTGACACTACAGCACTCTACCGAGGGCGACATAGTGACACTCTGGTAGCTATCCTATTAACACAGTGGTCTGATGTATAATAGGTGGCGTAAAGCACTATTTATCTCCTCTTGCGACAGTTATACAGTTTTTATATAGCCAAAAACTTTTCTTTTTTAGTTCAGCAGAAACAACATTAGAAATCATGATTTTATGAAATATATTTTCCCTGGACGGAAACAGAATGCCAAAAGAACTGAATGAGCATCTATGGTCTTTTAAGTGTCTAGCACTAGCAAATAACCTATTTCAGAGGCAAGAGAAGGAAAGAGTTCTGTATTCAGAGTTCAGAGGACTAGGTTTAAGTCAGGAGCTCTGTGACCCTGAGCAATGTGCTCTCCTCTCAGAGACTCATTATTCTACCCCTGAAAATGGGAATAATGATGCTTTCCTGCCACCCAGGAGGCTTGCTTGAGACAGTAGATGTGAAAATGTTCTGTGACATACATTAGGAAACTAAAAATGATTATTCTTGTCGAGGAATCAAGCAATATACCAATAGGTAGACTAATGAATATAAGCTTATCAAAGGGTTAGGTTCTAAATTCAGGGCATAAGGTAAAAAATGACCTACATTCAAAAAAAAAAAAAAATGACATACAGTCAAAATTACTCTTGAAACTCTTTAAATTGATCGAAGGAATAGTACATATTATTTTGTATAGAGTAATATACTGTATACAGGGTACATATCCAAAATGATTCATCATACAGATAACATATTTATAAGTTAAATATGCCTTAGACAACTCTGTATTGTAATAATCAGGAATAAAAGAGCCTATGAAAAAAAATACACCCCAATATAGTAGAACAGTAGAAAACAGCATTGGGAAAATCAGTTTAGAGTTAGCAAAATGGTGGCAGCAGTGTTTTGCTTAGTAAGAAAAGATGTAAAATTTTAAAATTTGAATCCTTCCCTTTGACTTTTCATTCTACAGGTATTCACCACTCATTGTTGCTTTATACCCACTTATTCCAAATGACTCTGCTTGGAGTCTTTGAAAATTTTTAACACTGCGTCTTTGACCCCTAGTTTATCCAAAGAAAGGTATAGTTCAGGAAATTAATGTTGAGACTGAATACGTGGTACATATGGATTGGGAATAGTGTCTGAGAAGTCATGCCAGGTTGAAGGACTGGGAAGGAGATGGGAAAGTGTCAAACAAACAAAGGTTAAGAGTTTACTGTAAGGGAGTCGGGGGCAGACCGGCCAGAGTTAACAGCTGGGAGCCCTGGAGCTCCCTGGCATCACTTTTCTTTGATGCCTGATATTCTGGTTTTTAGCACAGCTTATCATTCTTCCTGGGAGTGTTTGCTCTGCCTGCCACCTCCTGTTGGCCCCAAAGGCAGTCATGCTAACCTAGACCTTTATCCTCACTTGGGGAGTATTTCTCAGACATTCTCTGGAGCTATGCTCTAGTCCATTTCTCTAGCCCTGATATGGCACATCCACGTTGTCTTCATCTGTTTTACGCATGACCTAAAGAGATGCCTTCCCCCAAAACACTCCTTTCAGCAACTCACCTACTTATTCAAAAAATTGGAAGAGCCTTCAATTGTTTATCATACCAAATGCAAGACTCAAAATCCATCCATGAATGGGGTAAAGAGGGCAGGATTATTTCACAGGGTGGTAAACTTTTAAAATTGATTGATTGATTGATTGATTGATTTAGACACAGGGATGCAGGGTGTCTATTTGTTGCCTGGTGTGTCTCTAACTCTTTGCCTTACATGATCCTCCTTCCTCAGCCTCCTGAGAGGCTGGGACTATAGGCGTGAGCCCAGGCACCCAACTGAGATGATTAGCTTTTTAAACAGACATCCTGGGGTCTGAAATTTAAATTACTGTCCTATTTACTCTGTCACAGATGGAAATTAAAACTGAAGACAAATTTTGAGGATATGGAATCGCCAGGTCCAGTTCTTATCCTTTCCATTGCATTTAAAAACTGTGAAGGGACTCTGTACACACAGACCTGCCCTCTGCCCATTCCTGTCTCCTTGCTTTTCCCTGGTTTTATTTATCTTTTTTTTTTCTTTGCAGTTTTTGGCCAAGGCTGGGCTTCAACCCGCCACCTCCGGCATATGGGGCCGGCAGCCCACTCCTTTGAGCCACAGGTGCCACCGGTTTTGTTCATCTTTTCTCAACTGTTACCCAAGGTCCTTTTCCATGAACCCTTTGACTCTTCTGACCTCTATTCTAACTTACACTCTTCTCTCGTTTTTGAGAGTTCTTACTGTAATATCCCAGTAGTACTTTGTCTAATTTTACTCATTCTCACATTTCCCCAACTAAAATGTGAATTCCCTGGCTTACGGGATTAGGCCCCCAGACTCTCAGGTATCCTGTAGCAGGTGGATGTAGAACACTGGGTAGTAGAAGAAAAACATTTAGGTTTTTATCACCATAGCAAAATAGGAAGATTAGATTATTGAGTCCTGGTCCCAACTTAGCTATTAATGGGACACAGGGCCTGTGGGAGGTAGACACCAACTATATTATAATCTCTATATTCCTCTTCTGGCTTTAGAATTCTGTGGTTCTAGGGACATGTAATTGGTGAGATAAGGAGAGAGAAGAGACTATAGGTAGTAAGCCTGGAGAATCAAAAAGATAGATGTGACCTTGCCAGACAAGTAGGAAAGAGGTGCCAGTTTAGCTAAGGAGGTTGAGGGGGGCGGGGTGGGTAGTTTGCCAGTTATTGAGAGTTTCTTGTGTAGAATGTCCTGTAAGCAGTAGTGAGTAGCTGGCTGTGGATTGATGCTGCTTGAAGAGTGGAAAAGAGATTCAAAGTTGTCATCCCAAGGGTGCTGTGAGCCTCTGGATGAACTCCAGCTAGAAGGAGGTATGGAGGGGCACTAGCTTTTGAAATGAAATCAAAAAGCTAGGAGCACTTATGCCTCTAAGTACAGTGTAATATCGGTAGATGAAAAATGTCCAGAAATTTTCAGTCAGCAATGTGAAAACCAAGAAAAAGTTTCATTTATTTGACAGTAAGAATTGATGAACTTAATGGAGAGAGAATTTCAAATTTTAGTGATGAACTTAGGACAGCCCTGGGTTGCCAAGAGTCAAGGAGGGAATCGTAACAAGTCTCCAAGGAGATGTTCAGTGTTTGTGATCTGAAAGGAGATTCAAGGGGCAGAGCTGTGGATGGTAATATTACAAAAATTGGAACCTGAACCTGCATTGCCTAAATTGGAGGGCCACTCTCCTTTCGCACAAAGTGGGCCTTCCCACATTTCTGTGGGCAGGCTTTCATTACTTTAGGAAAAATAAGTTTAGCCAAGGAAAGTAGTTTTAGGGTGGAAGTTAATATGTAGAATGAAACACTACTAAAAATTAGGCATTAAAATTTCAAACACTGCCTTTTTATTTTTCCTTTTTAAAAAAACCCACTTCAGGGCAGCGCCCGTGGCTTAAGGAGTAAGGTGCTGGCCCCATATACTAGGAGTGTCAGGTTCAAGCCCGGCCCCGGCCAAAACTGCAAAAAAGAAAAATCCACTTCACCCACACCAAGGTCTGCATTTGTCACCCAGGAGTACTTGATTATGCTGTAATCCCAAAGGTAAATGAAATCTTACGGTTGTAGGACAGAGATAACAGTATCCATTGTAATACCGTAATACCATCTCCAGGAAGACCCTTTTTTATTCGTTTTTATAAATAATATGATTAATGCTGCCACCTGATTTCATATTCAGGTAGTCTATCTCATAAAGAAGTACTTCTCCTTTCCTTATTTCTCCTTAGGTTTTTATAATCCTCCTTAGTAAACTTTTTTATCTGGAGAAGTAATTGGAAGTGATAAGTAGTAAACCATGGCTGAGGGAAGGGACATGAGTGCCTTTTTTTGTTTGGGGTAGAGGTGAGACCAGAAAGCAGTGTTTGTTTTTGTAAACTGGATTCAGATATGATAGTGTGAAGAATAGTTAACGGCTGATTTTTCACTATTAAACATTACCAAAATCTGATTTCCTCATGGATTTCTGTTAGCAATTTATAAAAGCATTCACATAGATAGACACACTGGTGACTGAATACAGGAAATCATACTAGAGACCATGGCTGATATTTACAATTACAGCTTTTCTTCCAAATGCAGAACTTTGTATCAAAGTTATGAAAAGCCAAAGCTTGCAATAAAACAAAAAAATTATTCTAAAACTTTTTTTCTCCTGGTAAGAATTTTATGAGAAAATTGGCAACTTGTTTGACCATCATCTAAAAACAAATGTCTGGTAAAATGTGAGAAAATGGAAAGCCACAGCTCATTCTCAAATATTTTAATTTTATATTTCTAGCATCCTGTTGGAGCACGAAGTTCCTCCAATTATCTCTTCTCTCTCCCCACCCCTAGTAAAAATATGCCAGGAAACAAAGCAACAACATGCTTTTATAAATGTACAATTGAATTAGTATAGTAATTATTTTTACTAAATCATGTCATTCCATTTCAAATACATGATTAACCACACTGCCAAAAAATACCTTTTGATTGTGTGGTTCAGAGAAATGTAAACAGTATGATATTGTTCAGCTAAGGCATCTTAATAAATGGCACCCCACAACAGTATGAAAAGGGAGTTTCATACCCAATGGCACTGCCAGTACAAAGATTTAAACATTTAAACATTTAGTTCTGTGTCATAGTAACCAATATTTACCTGTTCGTTTCTTGTTTCTTTTAATAGAATTTAATTCCTTTTCGACCTTCGATTCAGTTCCAAGGACTCCAAGGGGTGAGTACTCTTATTGATTTGGAAAGAAAATCTAATATTCTTACATGCTATTAAACTTTTAAAATTTAAAAAATTCACCTGAGCCTCTTGACGCCACCAGACGTTTATATTTTGTGACTTTTGTGACTGAAAATTTCTGACATTTTTGATTAAGATGCTTGAATTATCTCTATTTAAAAAATAGTTCAGATGTAGTTACTGATATTGAGAGTGGTCTTTTCCCAAATCATGTATAATTGCATGTTTGAGTCTTTTTATTGAGGTATAGCATACATCATGGTATTCTGTGAATATGTTTTGTTTACAACTAAACACCCATAAGGAATTGTTGATTTCAACTTTCACTATTAACAAAAATTTGCTGTTTGTATAGTTTTTTAATTGTATTAGGAAATGAAATGTATAAATAGAAATTGAGTTTTTCTAATGCACAGAAAAAAAGCATTCTATGTTTATTTTTTGCTGCATTTAAAACCATTAATAAATGATAGCTCCTAATAAAATAGACCTATGAATTTTATGTTTATAATAGATAAGTTTTGCAAGAGTTGTATCAGTATTCTTTTTAAATTATTACTATTACTATTTAATTCAATCATTCTATTTTGTTTCTTCACTTAAATTAATATGCATGTCTATATTTGTTCTTATATACTATAGTATGTAAATATGAAAATATCTGTAAGTGGGTTTTAGGGCTACAGAGAAAAGGCAGGTTGAGGGAGAAGTATTATATTCTTTTTTATTAAAAGGAGTATTTACCAAATATTCTTAAAGCACCAAATTACACATTCATACTATAATCATTATACTATGCTTATTTTAATATATTTTTAATATCATACTTAATGTTTTAAATTTAAAATGCATTAATTTTTAGCATTTATTCTTTCATAAAAGTTTTTATTTTTAATTATGACTACATAATAGTTACATATATTTATGATACATGCAATATTTTGATACAGGAATACAGTGTATAATAATCACACATTTAGAATTATATTCATGATTATTATAAATCTCCATTCTTGTGAATTTTTGTTTAGTTATGTCACAGTGCACAAATACCAATGTAAAATAAATACAATCTTTCTAAACTTTATAACTTGAAAATATTTCAAGACTGAGGTTAATTACATCATTCAACAAGCACTAAGAGTACTTCTAAATGTGTTGTGTAATGCTAACTTGAAGAAGACGTTTGTGTAGATGTCAAAGCTTTGCTTCTACGTGACAACTTTACAATGAAGTCTTTTTAACCCTCCTCAATAACTGAGTGTTCATGAATGAGATCCTAATTAGACTAAGTGTTTTGAATTTTTTTGTATAGCTTTTTAGGTAGACATTAGCACATTCTGATTCTATATTTGAGGAGTTAGTTCAATTGTTTGTTTAAGGCTTTTTGAATTTTTCTCCCAATTTTAATGGCATCAATAATATCCAAAAGGATGTTCCAGAGGCAGGGGCTGAGTCTGTGAGTTCTGGAAGGCTCCGTGGTGGGTTTTCACTACCGTGTTAACTGGGAGGAGGGGCTGAGGAGAAGAATAAGGTTTGAGCTGTTTCTGTCTCACCGGGACTTACAGCATTATCACCTTGTTCTGAAGCTCCTGCTTCTCTTAATCCTGTCTCCCATGGGGACATCAAGGCCAGAGAAATCCAAGTAAAGGGCATTTTCTTAGGAGGCACCAAGTGAAACTGAAAGATGGGGACTAGTGTGTGCAGGCTTCCTGGCTCTCCACTCTGACCCTGTGGTTTTCATTGTACTAGCCGCTCCTGGGCATCTAGGAATGCCCTGCAAAGCCGGCAATTTGTCTTTGGTACCTTGGGCTGCCTTTTCTGACTTCTGCCTGTTCGAATTGTTGATTTCAAGAAAGTTAGGATTGTGATTGTTTTTGCTGTCAACAAAACCTACAGGTTTCCTGCCCCCTGTGTTCAAGCTCCCTAGTTCATCTTTGCCTGCTCTACTTTCTCCTCTACTTTAGTCCTTGCCCCAGTAGAGTTCACCAACAGGCACAATTCAGATATAAATGACTGAGAGGTTAAATGTCTGAACTTGAACAGGGAAGCTTTTTAACCCAAGTGAATGGTGATTGGATGAGGGGGAGAGACGCTGTAGACTGAGAGCTGTGGGGTGCTTGGCCCTACCTTGCTTACTCTGGGTCTGTCTCTTCAACCCCCCTACTCTTTTTATTATTCTAATTGGGAACAAAATATCTGGACTCAGCATTGTTTTAGAGCCCACAGCTGCATTCCATCCACCCCTCCCCCCTTTTCTCTGCCCAGCTCTCCCCAGCCCTTTGGGATTTAGTTAAAACAAAGAGTCATTACAGGGGAAAGAGTGGGTTGGCACAGCCCACAGGGAGTACACAGAGCCACAGATGTGAGGGTCTTCTCTACAGTGCTCCTCTGTTTTTGTTTTTTTTCCCCCAGAGCCATGATAATTTAACATTGCCTGTGCTGATTACTTTAAAAACTCTCCAAAGGAATGTGCTTACAGAATTTTCCTATGTGGAATATATTTAGGACTTTAAATTGAAAGGTTTAAATTTAGATTTACCACAAAAATGGTACCTTTTCTTAATGAGGAATTTTGTCTTTTTACATCAAAGGTGATTGAAAATGTACCTTGACTATTATCATAGTATCATGCATTGGCGTATTTGAAATGTAACTGAAATATTGTTAAACTAGCATTTTAAAAGGAACATACAGTGTTAAATCTTTTCCTGCTTTTCTGATGGGTCTCATGCTAAGTACTGTGTGGTATACTATTCCTTGTTGCTAATTAGATTTTTTTCCCTCAGTAATGTCTTTAGGAGATCAGAATTTGAGTCTTGCCAGGTTAGCTCTTAAGTATATTTACTTTTGTGCCTGAACTTGTTCTCTTATGATGAAGTTTTCTTCTAAATGAGTGCAGACGGAAACATTAAAGTATAGCAGTATCTTTTAAAGATCAAAAATTCGGAGAGTCATTGATTACCTGGATTTTTATCATCACACTTGGACAGCATAAAAAAATTTAAATTGTGTCTTTCATAGTTCATTCCACTCCCTCCCCTTAGTGGAAGAAAGCCCTCAGGAAACTGAGTGGTCAGTAAAGGCATTTCTGGGTTCAGAAAGATGAGGAATTATCTATGGGAGCAGTTGATTCTGATTTCTAAACTCATGATTATCAGAAGCTGAATAAATCAGCCCAAAATACTTTTGAGTCTGAATCCCACAATTGTTATCTGTACCTACTGTGTTCATCACTGAAGTTTTACCAGGATTATAAATATCTGCACACTAATATATTTGGACAGAAAAGGTAGCTAATAAGATCCACACCGGCTGTGGCATTGAGGTGTTCAAGTTACAACATTCATAGGGTATGCTGTACCCATTTTCCAAAAGTGGCATCATTATTGTCAAGTGGGAGGGTAATGGGTGGGGCCACATCTATAGTGCATCTTAGAATGGGTACAGGCGATTGCACTAATGTACACAGCTATGATTTAACAATTTAAAAAAAAATTAAAAAAATTATTTAAAAAAAAAACCAAAAAACTCAGGATAGTTCTGTCTCTTTATTTTAACCAGGTACTGAGAATGTGGCAGGTGAAAAATTTCCAGAGATGTGTATTCTAGTGAATTTTTAAAAACTAAGCTGTATTTTGATGCTTGTTGAAAGTGTCTTATCTGAAGGCACACAGTTGGTAGAGGCAGAGCTGTTGCTACAGCCTTGGTCTTTACATCTCTAGGTAAGAATTCTTCCAACTGTATGGTACAGCTTTAAAAGAGATGCTAGAAGGGAGTTAGCTCATGTGTTTTCATGTAATGGCTGTTGTTAATTGTACAGTTGTCAACCAACGTAATTATTCTAAACAATAAACTATGGACAGATGCCACCAGTGAATATACTAACAGGTTAGCTTATTGTTCTGTTTATTGGTTATTCATTGCACGTTCTTTCAGCCCTTACTGGTGCCAAGTACTTTGTTAAGTAGCTAGTGCAAAAAGATGCAAGGATGGCCACGACTTGGGCTTCACTCAGAGAGGTCAGTCTGGCAAACACATACAGGCTCAAGAAAGAAGAACAGGATTTGTCCAGAATCCTCCACTTAGAACTTGTGTAGAAAAGGACTACCAGGAATAAGGCTGATACGTGTAAAAGTTATAGTAAATGTAAAATGTTGGCAATATGCAAAGTTCTAAAAGGCCTGTTAAGAACTATGTTTGCATGCATGCACACGTGCACACAAACATATGTATCTAGTGTATAATTGACATGAAATCTGAAACGGTGACGTTTCAACATTAAATAATGGCCAGTCACTGGCATATGGTGACCTTACAAAGTGGACTCGCCTATGGCCTCAGGGACTCGTCAGGGTGTGAGAGAGATTGTTCAGGGCAGTGAGAAATAATGTTCACTATCTCACAGAACATGAGATTCTAGACCTCAGTATTAATTCAGTAGTTGTTAAAACAGTGTTCTACACTTTGTTCTAATTTAATTGCTTACTTTCAAACTCAGCAATTCCAGAGGCTTGTGAAAATAGAAGTTATACATAAATAATTTTTAGAAATAATTTTTAAGGACTAAAAATAGAAACTGTTTTCTATATGTACCATGCAGTGCCTCCTGTGAAACACTGAGTCACGCATACTTTTCCAAGAATGAGCAAGGAGTAGCTAGCCAAACAAGTTCTGAATGTGTGCCTTCTGAAGGCACAGTGACCTTCTGAAGATTAAATCAGCATTTAACTGGTAACTTTAAAGGCTTGAATAGTGAAAAACGATGGTCGTAGTCATTAACTCTAAAAAGCAGAGGGTTGGATTTTTCTTTTTTTTTAATCTCCATACTTAGCAAACCATTCAAAGGTACTTTGTTAATTAGTTATTTTACTTTTTGGAATCTGAGAAGAAGAGTGGGTTAAAAAAAAAAATTATACAGTATTTGAAATTAGTAGTCCATTTCAACCCTCCTGAAAATGCTTCCCCCAGACTGCCCTCCCCTACCCTGCTGGTCCCTGGGAAGCAAAGATAACTATCAGCTTGAAACAAGCAGCAAAGATAAAAATAAACCCCCAACACTGCCATTCCTCCTTGGATGATATATGCCTTCCCTCTGACTTCTCTCCCCTACCGTTTTGGTTTGGCTAGCCCACTGGTTTTGCCAAGGGTTGTGTTTAGTCAGTCTGCTCAGAGGGTTGCTGACTAATAGTTACCTTTATACTCCAGCTCGGAAACGTAATTCATACTAGAAGGATGTTACAATTATATTCTTTTGTAATGGTAATGGCAGTTTTAATTTTTAAAATATTGCTGTGGTTGGCACATGTAGATGGCATTTATTAATACCTTAAAATACAATTCTGTATCCACATATTACTTTACTAAGGTATTAATAAAACAATAAATTACCCAATTTAAAAAGTTGTTAACATATATACTGGGTGTCCATAAGTTACCCAATTTAAAAAATTGTTAACATATATACCAGGTGTCTATAAAGTTTGTGATTTAAAATTTTAAATTGTGGATCTTATCAGCTACCTTTTCTGTTCAAATATATTGGTCTGCATAAGTTAGACTTTATGACACCCTATATACACGCGCGCACACACACACACACACACACACACTTTTTAAAATCTCATTTTAGGCAGGGGATGGGACCCTAGAAACTCATACTATCAAAAACAATAATTAAATCATAGTTTGAAGCTGTAGTAAATTGACAGAGCTCCTGTTCTTGAAGAGCTTAGAATAGTAGAGGTGGGAGGGAAGTTTTTACTAATGTGGTGCCTGAGGAAACTGTCTCAAAATACTTGCTGACCGAACAGCTCTGTCCTTTAAGCTGCATCACTGGAAAGCCACAATTGGAGCTATAATTTAAATCTGAAACTGCCACGAATACCATAAATTGTATTCTTAGCAGTGAGTTAAGTGTTCTGTCTTCATTTAGCAGACCTTCATGAATACATGTTGTATACCCACCACAGTAGACCCTGTGTAGATGTAGGTAAATACAACCTTGAACCAGCTCATTCCTAACTGCCATTATCTGTTTGTCAATAAAATCCACCACCAATAACTTTGCTATTTTGTTTCCCACCAAAAAACTGAAACTTGTGAAATCGAGTAATCTGTATTGCAGACAATATCATTTTAATAGCACTCACTTATTATTTAAGCTTGGAAAATACTAGTCTTTTACCATTCTGTAAGACCTTGTGCTCCTTTTAGCTTAACCATCCCTTATATTTTATATTATATCCCTTATATTTATTATATTATATTTTAACTGTGAGCAGTATTGAAATATCTGTTGACCTCTTACTATGTGCAAGACTCTGTCTTAGCATGTAAGATGATTTTATAAAAGTCTTATAAAATGTCAAAATTTAAAGCAGGGAAAAATAAAAACCTTAGAGTATATCCAAGCCCCAGATCTTATTTCAAACAATATTTAATAACAATGACAACAAAAAAGAAAATCTTTGTCACTGATTCCAAGGGGTGTAGTGTGTGTGTTTTATTCTTTTTAACTTTTAAGGTCTTTGAACTTGGAATGCATCTCATCGTGCCATGGTTTGTCAGTATTTTCTGTTACATAATGGTACATAAAACCATGAATTGTTTCACGTTTTCTGGCATCGTAGATTGCCACAGACTACAGCAATATAGTAGAAATATTTAGAGAGTTCCTACTTGCTTTAATAAGAGCTTACCCTAAATAGAACCTTTTCAGAGTTTTTTCCTGACCCTCCTTAACTAGCTTCCTTTCTATTATTAACTCACTATGTTAGATAACCTAGAGAATTTATAGGGAAGGTATTTTCTTATACCTATTCCTAAATTGTAATTTAAACTGGAAGGGATGAGATTATGAACTAAAAATGTTTTCAACTTGTCTTTCGGACAAAAATGTTTATTAAACTTTTGCAAACAAGTTTAGAAGAAAAGAGAAACTAATGAATTTGCCTTTATCAGGTGAAGAATTTTCAAATCCCTCTAATTAAAGTTTTATAATTTATACTATATTTAGCATAAAATCATAATTATCTATTCTATTTATAGATTCCAATTATTTTTCAGTAATTACAGCTAAAATTTATTAACTATTATATGCCAAGAACTCTATATTAAAACACTTCATATATTTTTTCTTATTAAATCCTCACAGCAATGCTATCAAGCAGGTACTCCCATTTTGTTGATGTGTAAAGTATGGCTCCAAGGTTAAATTACTTGTGGAAGCTCATGCAAACAGTGAGTGAAGGAGCCGCACTCATATCTAGGCATCTGACTCCAGAGCCTGTTTTCATCACTACACGGATCCCCTGTCGTGTCATAGTGTTCAATGAGCATTTTTACTCATTCCCACAGAAACATTTGTTGAGCATTCCCTCCCCCCAACTAGCAAGAGGAGGAGAGATAGTTGGGAATGCCTCAGAAGAAGTAATGTCAGAGGTAAGGTCTGAAGGATTAGCAGGAGTTAGCTGATCAGAGAAGGATAAAAATGCTTTTGAGGGCTGTGGTGCAGCCTTGGCAAAGTGCTAGGCAGGCGTGGCAGTATTCCCACTTTCCTAAGGAGCTAGGGTTTCACCTTGGAGCGCAGTGCTGCTTTTTTTTTTTTTTTTTTTTGAGACAGAGTCTCATTTTATCGCCCTTGATAGAGTGCCGCGGTGTCATAGCTCACAGCAACCTCAAACTCCTGGGCTCAAGTGATTCTCTTGCCTCACCCTCCCAACAACTAGCTGAGACTACATGTGCCTTCCTCAATGCCTGGCTATTTTTAGAGACAGGATCTCGCTCTTGCTCAGGCTGATCTCCAACTGGTGAGCGTAGGCAATCCACCTGCCTCAGCCTCCCAGAGTGCTACGATTACAGGCATGAGCTACTGTGCCCAGCCTGCAGTGCTTCTTATCTGTAAAATCTCCCTGGAAATCAGTGATGAGGTCTGGAAATCTGGATTTCTAAAAATTTCCCTCCAGGTTTTCTTATAATAACTCAATTCACTATCATCAGAATGTGGTAAGAACGTAAGTATCAGCATGTCCATGTGTACTTCTCTCACCAGGGCAACTCTCATCAGTATCTAAGGAAGACGTCTGACCTCTGTAACAGAAAACTACTTCAGTAACACAAGTGCTGGATTACAATTGAGATAGGTTCTATAAATTTGTCCTTAAGTTAAATTTATTATGTAAGTTGGAATAGGTACACTTAACCTATTACTTGCAATATCCTCTGTTTTTGTGAATCCAATGTCAGGTGGATGTTTGTAACTTGGGGACTACCTGTATGAATGGCTTTTTAACACACTTATAGACTCTTCACAATAAAACAAAAACCACTTTACGCATATAGGTATATACATTCACACAGCTGAAACCAAAGTTCCACAATATAGTATTTACCCTTAGTTAATCAGTTTACTTTGATTATTTTTTATTCTCTCATTTAAAAAGAATCCTGGTCACAATCCACTAAATAAATGTCATGAATTTCCAATGGGTCATAATTTGTGGCTTAAAAAATAGTGCAGGAGATTATCATCTGTTTAAAAAATTTTAGCCAGGGAGTCAGGTGGTCAGATTTGCCTTCTCCATTAGCTGTCCTGACCTAGTTCTTCCCTATAAATGGGAAGGATGGAGAGAGAAGAGTCAGAGTTGCCTGTGTGTTTATTACTTGATCATTTGGTTGGATGGCGAGGCCATTATTCAAATCTCAGACAGGTGAAAGAGGAGGTTAAGGCAGGAGTCACAGGGTGTGTTCGGTTTAGAATGTGCTATATGTGTGGTGTTCAGCCTCATTCTATCAAGATGGAACTGTCCAGGAGAGATTAGCATTGGGTATTTGAAACAAAGGATTTTTTCAAGAAGCATCTCCAAAGGACATTTCATTGGGTTTAATTATACCCAAAGTCCCATACTAAGAAGATAGAAAAGGTAGATTTTACATAGGGAATTCTGGTATGGGGCTATAAGACTACTAGTTTACATTTTGTTTTGTTTTTGTTTGTTTGTTTGTTTGTTTGTTTAGAGACAGAGTCTCACTTTTATTGCCCTCGGTAAAGTGCTATGGCATCAGAGCTCACAGCAATCTCCAGCTCCTCGGCTTAGGCGATTCTCTTGCCTCAGCCTCCTGAGTAGCTGGGACTACAGGCGCCCACCACAATGCCCGGCTGTTTTTTTTTGTTCTTATAGTTGTTGCAGTTTGGCCAGGGTAGGGTTTAAACCCGCCACCCTCAGTATAAGGGGCCAGCCCCCTACCCAGTGAGCCACAGGCACTGCCACTAGTTTACATTTGAATACTTAAATTATGAGTCTGTTACTTTTAATTACTGACATTGTGAAATTTAACTCCTTTTGCCAAATTTTGCTCATGCTTATTAATGACAGTAGCAGGAGATAGAGATTGAACTTTGGCATCCTCACTCAGTGGAAAAGTCTAAACAGTGGAAAGCACTGACTTGTAATTACACAGCGTGGCCGTGAATGTCCTAAGCAGACAGAAGGCTACATATGATATGAAATGGTTTTTATAAAATTTAATAGGAGACAAAATTAAATATATTATTTAGGTTTAAATATATGATAACATTATTAAAAAATCAAAAAAGGAGTGATAATCATGTAAGTTAGCATGGTGGTTACCTCTGGGAGGGAAAGGAGAGGAACAGGTAAGGAGATGTTTTTGCTGACCTTTTAGTTCTTCACTGGTGAGTTTACAGATGTTCATTATATTATCAAGTTTCATGACTATCGAGCTATTTTTGTTTTGTAGCAACAAATATTACATAAGTTCTCATTATTAACTTTAAAGATAGTTTGTCATCTTCATGGGTTAAATGAGAAAAACCAGAACATGTTTATTCAATAAATGCCAAAAAGGCATTTTTTATCTTTATTTCCTAATTGTTCTATAAACATAAAAGAAATTTTGGAGATACAAGTTTAAATATAACAAAAGCCATGAAGAAAAGCTGCATAATAAAGGTTTAAGAACAGGTTGACAAGGAGAAAAGAGAAGTTATCTATAGGTAGACACCAGCTAAGTATCTTGCTAGTGAACTACTTGATAGAGTTGCTTTGTCATTTATCGGCGGAGAAAGTTTTCTCCCTTCCTATAATCTCTCACCAGTGGACAGAAGGTGTGTGGGCAGAGATGCTGGTGTTATCAAGGGTGTGGAAGGAGAGGCCATTTTCCTTTCTGAGTTAATATTTGGCATTTTGAAGCAGTGGTATTATGAAGTGTCCTGGGGAAAAGGTCACACTTAAAGAAGGACAGATTAGAGGAATGAAAAGTAGCAGTTTGTTGAATTTTTTAAAAATGAGGTTTTTATTTTTTTTTCTTTTTTCTTTTTTTTTTTTTTTATTATAGATAAAAATATGCACCATAGATGTGGCCCAACCCATCACCCTCCCTCCACCCAAACCTCCCCCCTCCCTTCCCCTTCCTTGGGCCTTTCCCCATAGTCTTATGGTATAGTTGGGTTATAGCCTTCATGTGAAAGCTATAGTTTAGCTTCATAGTAGGGCTGAGTACATTGGATACTTTTGTGTTCAAACCCTTATGCTCTACACTTAGTAAACTTCACCCACACCCTTCCAAGATGCACCCTAGGTGTAGAAAATGCCATGAAGGCTATGTTAACCAGTTCGGTGAAAATATTTCAGACTGTATATGGAACCGGCACATTGTACCTCGTGATTGCATTATTGTACACAGCTATGATTTAATAAAACAAAAATAAAATAAAATATTTAAAAAATAAGGTTCTTGGGGGTTAGGGTGATAAAACTTGGAATGCAATGGAGAACTGATTAAGGGAGAACCAAATCAGGCCCACATCAGAAGGTTGGTACCTAAGTAGCTATAGGAAAAGGGCAGCCTTTGATAATATTTAGCCTAGAGTTTAATAATCACTCAGTAAATTATGCTAAGGATATTTTATTTTAGAGTGAGAATATAAGGCATAGCCATATTCATGAAGGTAGAAAAACTTTACTAACCAACCCGGTTTTTTTCTTAGGACTAATCTGAATGATTTTCCGTTTTCTCTTAATCTAGGCATATTGCTAATTCACTGAAGTTAGTCTTCAGTCTGGAAGGAAGGTGTTTTGAGGTTCTTCCATTCCCCTGACCCAGTGAGATAACGATGACTTATATTTCCACAGCTGTTTGAAACTTCTGTGTTAGACTATAAAGAAAAACTTTCTGCTAGGGAAAATTGGTGTTTTGGTTTTGGTTTTTAAGGACGATAATATTCTCTTCATTTTTTAGAGGATGTAAAGAATAGGATAGTTATGAATAGGATTAATTTTGGATAAAGTCTTTTATTTCACAATTTCTGATTTGGTAAAAAAAAAAAAGTAATGCCTAACCTTTTAAAAATAGTTGAGGAGATGAATCAGGAAGGGCAGATGTCATAGTGATAACCTAACATCTAATTATTATATTTTACAGAGCCATTATTGCTTCTGATTGAAAAGCAAAGGGCATGAACATTTTGGAATTGTACAAAGTACACATGAGAGTAGAGATGAATAATAGAAGTGATCCTAACTGTGCAAAACAGTTTTGCTGGTTTTCTTCTAGACCTTTCTCTTGCTTACACACACACTTTCTGAAAATTATGGTCTTAGGCCAGGTGTGGGGAGTGGTGTGGTTCATACCTGTAAATCCTAGCACTCTGGGAGGCAGAGGCAGGTGAATCGCTTGATCTCAGAAGTTCAAGATCAATCTAAGCAAGTGAGAGATCCATTCTCTACTAAAAATACAAAAATTAACCATATGTTGTGGCAGGTGCCTATAGTTCCAGGTGCTCAGGAGGCTGAGGCAGGAGGTGCTTGAGCCCAGGAGTTTGAAATGTTGTGAGCTATGTCATAGCACTCTACCCAGGGCAACAGAGTGAGACTCTATCTCAAAAAAAACTATAGTCTCTGTATTTACTGTTATTTTTTTTTTTTAAATTTAGCACATATCTTGAGCATTTTCCTTTTACTGAGTAGTAAAAGTTACTTTTAAATAGCTGCTTAATATTTCATTTTACGGATAACATTATAATTTATTTAGCCATTCTCCTATATGTGTACAGTTTCTTTTTCTTCCCCCCTTACTAGGTTGTGATTTGAATGTATATAACAATAATGGTCTGATGAGCATCCTTGTACATTAGTCATTATTTTAGTCTTTAATTATTTATCTGGATAGATTCCTAGACGTGGCATTTACTAGGTCAGAACATTTTTAAAGTTTCAGTAACTGTTGCCAAAAATCACTCACCCCACCCCAACCCACCCCACCCCCAGAAAGCTGCAGCTTCCTATTTCCACAGCTGTTTGAAAGTGCCTGTCATGAGGTGGTGCCTGGCCAATGTTAAACACAGGTTTTTTTTTAAATTTCCCAGATTTATTTGGTAATGTTTAAAACATGTTTGCTTGTTAATATCTGGCATGAGTAAAATGTGGCAATATTTTAAGACATCACAAAGTATCATCCAGTATTATTTTTCTCCATCTGGTATTGCTGGAAGGAATGGTTTTGTGTTTTCTTTCTTTCTTTTCTTTCCTTTTTTTTTTTTAAGAGACAGAATCTTACTTTACCACTCTTGGTAGAGGGCTGTGGCATCACAGCTCACAACAACCTCCAACTCCTGGGCTTAGGTGATTCTCTTGCCTCAGCCTCCCACGTAGCTGGGACTATAGGTGCCCGCCAGAACACCCAGCTATTTTTTTGTTGCAGTTTGGCCGGGGACGGGTTCAAACCCGCCGCCCTCGGTATATGGGGCTGGTGCCCTGCCCACTGAGCCACAGGCACTGCCCAAGTTTTTCTTTTCTTTATATTTGTGTTTCTTCCAATATAGTGGATAGGGTTTTTGTTTTAGTAGTCCATGGATTCTCTTGGACAAATTGCTCTATCTTGCTAACTATTTAAAATAATTATACTAAAAAAAATAAAATAAAATAAAGTAATTATACTATATGTAACTTTTTATGTGCTGTATGTTGCTATTTTGACATTTTGCTTTACCACTGTTTGGAGTCCTACTATTTAGGTAGGACTTACCTTTAAATGCCTGTTTTCTTTAAAAGAACATTATAAAGTTCTAATGAAGTCTAGTGATTTGGATCTGTTTTTTATGAGGCAATACAGTGAGTCATTGACAAGGGGGTAAAACATTTTACTACCTCATAGTTTCATTGTTAGAAGAACTCTGCAGTGTATGGTTCTACCTCCTAGCAGAATTAAATAACTATCCAAAAGATAAGCAAAAGTTTTGTGATATGCATTGTTCAATACAGGAATTGCCTTAACTGTCCATATGTTAACCATTGCCTTTTTTTTTTTTTTTTTGCCAAAGTGTAATTTTCTCTTATGTGAAGAGATCAGTTTGATGGCTTTGCCAATAGCTTAACCATAGCATCCTTAGAAATCTTTTCAGGCATATCTTTTTTATAATTGTAGATCATTTTATCTAAGAGACTTCATAGGTTCTCTATATTCATATCAGACATGCCAGGTCTCTTAGAAATCAGAACTGTAGTTTCTAATCTTACCTCTTGACACATTGTACATATCAATAGTTTTATATATGTGAAATCAAAATTAGTTTTACTTCATTTATAAGTCTAAAGGAAATTAACAAGTGAATTTGATTTATGAAAACTGAGCAGAAATAAATTTTATGGAACAGACCAGATTCTACCTTAGAAATGAATTTTCAGAGTAGATGTTTGGAAAAAAATGTATAATAATTAAAATACTACAGGCTTTATTTGTTTTTAGGGCTACCTATAGTTTTGATGACAAAGTAAAAAGAACCCAAATTTTAAAATATTTGTATTTATGAAGATTGAATGTTTAAAAGTCACGATGTTGTAGTTCTCATGAGAACCTTTAATTCTATTTCCTTTGTTTCTTTGTTGTGCTGTAGCTGGCGTCTGGGACTCTGGGGATCTAGCTCTAGAGACGGCATTTTTTTTAATGGACAGGGCAATTGGAAAGCAGTGTGTGCTGCCCTTCTAGAAGAACAGCAGGCATTTCTAATTTTTTAGCCTTCCATGGATACTTGTTGGGGCTGATTCGTACTTGGACCTTACCTCTCTGTACTTTGAGTTTGGGGCAGTTAGAAATATTGCTAGTCCTTTTCCTTGTTTATTTATTTATTTATTTATTTTCCAAATAGCTTCTTTGGCTTCTATCGATACTAACACTTACGCTTTTACCTAGAAGGCTTGTAGCCCCTTTTATAAATAACAAGAATTCAAAATGAGTATAGTTAACTTCTCATAATCCATAGGATGTTTATTACCAGATTTGACCATTTGAAATTTTCTAAAAATTAAACACATCATTATGCTAGGGAAGGTATGTGTGTTCTTAATCAAACGGGTCAGATCAGAGTAGGAGCTCCCCAATCTTGCGTTTGTACCACCAGAGCAAACATTGTGCCACGCAGCTTAGGTGTGTTATCTCTTTTACCTCGCAGCAGTCGTATGAGGTAGGTAATACCATTATCTTGAGGGAGCCAGGCATTTACTTGCTTAAGGTAACACAGATGGTAGATTCTAGAGCCAGAGTTGGAAACTGGGGAGTTTGTTCCAGAGCCTGTGATCTAGCACACTGGATATGGTCTGTTGGGCTGCTCCCTTTTTATCTACATGTAAAGATGAGTTCTGGGTGGGCTTGGTGGCTCTGGCCAGGTGCAGTGGCTTACACTGTAATCCCAGCACTCTGGGAGGCCAAGGTGGGAGGATTGCTTGAGCTCAGAAATTCAAGACCAGCCTCACCAAGAGCAGGATCCTGTCTCTACCAGAAATAAAAAATCTAGCCAGGTGTCATGGCAGGTACCTGTAGTCCCAGCTATTCAGGAGGCTGAAGCAGGAGGATCAACTGAGCCCAGGAGTTTGAGGTTGCTGTGAGCTCTGACGCCATAGCACTCTACCTAGGGCAACAGAGTGAGACTCTGTCTCAAAAACAACAAACAACAACAAAAAGATCTCACTTTTTCCTTAAACCATTAAAGAAGACACAACTTAGTACTATAAACACAAATGGATCCAATACTAAAGAAAGTATTTAAAAAGGAGAAAGAAGACAGGACACCGTTTCCACCTTTGATATCCTTCAAAAATAGTTGGCACTAATTCCCATCAGGTGCATTTTTTTTATATTCCCATAAAGGTGCATATTTTTTACACTCTTGTAATTATTATTTAATATATAATTAATTTAATTAATAAAATTATATTCCTTGAATATTGTGTGTCTTCATGCTATTTCTCCTTCCTTAGTTATAGACCGTGGTTTGGGCCTTTGGTCCCTGGGAGCTCTCTAATGTCACCACAGTCACTGCCTCAGCAGCCCCAGGCTCTCATCATCCCTTTCCTCACCCTTCTTTGTAATATATCCTGGCTTTCCCTAGAAGATTTATCTTGAAAAAAGGCATTCCGTAGCTTTACTAAAAACAGAAACAAAAAGGCTTAGAAGCAGTTGGTGTCTTAAAGAAAAAAAAAAAAAAAAGCATTAAGAGCTGAATAGAATTCCAAATCTATATGAAAATATTCTTCAGATTTAACTATTGTTTTATTGAAGTCATAAATTTTCATGATGGCATCGATTAGATTGGGCAAAACCATGTGTTTTGCGAAATCTACGGCCTGGACCACTCTTTAAAACGTCTGCTAATCTTGAGAATTCAGTATCTGTCAAGTACTAGTGTTTCCACTAGATTTGTATGATTGCTGCTGCCGCCAGGCACAAGTTCTAGGCCCACTCGCGTTTGCCAGCAGCTCCTCCTCGCATCATGAAAAAGAACTTTGCCGAAGGCCCCAGGGGAACAGAGGGAGAGAAGATTGGCAATGAATTGGACACTGTCAGTCATGTTTGAGATTATTTTTTTTCCCCTTGTAGGATTCACATTCAGGCTTGTTTCTGAGAACTCATATTTTAAAAGAAAATTCTACTTCCTACTTGATCAGGAGAATTACTAAATTTAGAATTATTTAGTGTGGTCTCCCTGACTTCTTTAAAATCAAAGTGGCTTTCAAGAGGCTGGGTCTTATTTTCAAATGGAATTTCAAATGGAATTTGGTAAGGATATTCTGTGAATATTTTTTAAAAGAGGAAGGTACTATTCAAAAAGAAAAATGTATAATACAAACTTAAGTCCCACAAACTGAGTAAGCCACTTGGCCTAGGTTTGGGGGTTAAACATAGCACAAGAGAGGCTAGAAACTTCCTCATCCTAATGTTTGTACCACTCAGCAGGCAGTTGTTCAGGCCCACTCTCCCCTTTCATTTTGTTACTTATTTTTGCCTGCTCTGGGGAGCCCTGATTCTCCAAAGACTCTTAGATGATCTATTTCAAATGCATTCATAGTTTTTCAGTATCCCTGGCATAAGGCACCTTCAGAGTGAGTGAATCTAGTTCTAAGTTTTTTCTACATAAATCCAACAAATTATTAGGTAGCTATTCAACTATGTTCCAGATAAATATAAAGTGAGCAAGACCACAGTCCTTGCCTCCAGAGAACTCAGTCTGGTGGGAGAGAAAGACACTCGGACAAGTACTCACTGTGCAGTGCAGTGAAGGCGACAATAGAGATGAGCCCTACAGGGGGGTCCAGAAGAGGGTCTTCTAAAGCCACCTCCCTGGGGAAGCGAAGGCTTCCCGAGGGAGGCACTCTTGAGCTGAGTCTTTAGGATAAATTATCATGTACTAAGACAAGACGTGGGGATGCAGAGTAGTTGTTTTGGCACCCAGTGGCACAGGATTGCTGCTGGAACATAAAATAGAAGGAGAAAAGTGAGTTCCAGTTAAATTAGTTTAGCAACAAGAGTGCTGGTCTGTTGGGAAGGAACACTTTAAGGAGCTTAGACCTACTACTACTCAATAGTAGGGAGTCATCAAGAATAAATGACCTTGGGACTGACATGGTCAGATTGGCATGTTATAAGAGTAGTTTGGGGGGGCGCCCATAGCTCAGTGGTTAAAGTGTCAGCCACATGCTCTGGGGCTGGTGGATTTGAACCTGGCCTGGGCCTGCTAAACAAACTAACAGACAAAAAATAGCCAGGCCTTGTAGTGAGTGCCTGTAGCCCTAGCTACTAGGGAGGCTGAGGCAAGAGAATTGCTTGAGCCCAAGAGTTTCAGGTTGCTGTGAGCTATGACACCACAGCATTCTCCCGAGGGTGACAAAGTAAGACTCTTGTCTCAATTAAAAAAAAAAAAAAAAGAAAAAAGAATAGTTTTGGTAAAAACTGAATGATTAGGAAGGATGGGATTGAGAAGGGACTAAAAGTAGGGGCTGAAAATAAAGTTGTTCAAGCAAGAGGTGAGTTTGAGCCAAAGGATAACATAAAGATGAGATTATACATTTAATAAATGATTTAGGAGAGAAGTCGAGGGGAGTTGGGGTAGTGTGAGAGCACCTTGGATGCCAGCAACCTCAGCATTAAACGATGGCTTATTAACTAGGAGGTAGATGATAATTTAGTTTTTATCATTGATTCTAAGGCATATACCTAAATTTTAGAAGGGATAGGCTAATAAAAATAAAAATAAAATGGAGTTTTATAAGAATTGATGAACTCAATAGGAGGTTTTAGTTTTTGCAACCAAAGAACTTGTGGCTTAGTCCAGCTGTGACACAACTACACGATAAATGAACTGCTTAGAATCAGGAGTCCTCAAACTTTTTAAACAGGGGGCCAGTTCACTGTCCCTCAGACTGTTGGAGGGCTGGACTATAGTTTAAAAAAATATATATGAACAAATTCCTATGCACACTGCACATATCTTATTTTGAAGTAAAAAAAACAAAAAGGGAACAAATACAATCACACGGCCTTGAGTGGCCAGCGGGCCGCAGTTTGAGGACCACTGGTAGATTCTCTTCATGACTCTCTCACTTTTCTTCCCAAAGCCACTTTTACATTTGCCCCAATTTTGGTTAATTTTTAAACACGACTTCCTTGCTCTCTCGTGCTCCTTAGTCTGTACCCCTTTTCCTTAATGCAGCGTCTCTACTATTTGCTGTTTTCATCTTTACCTTTCAGTAACTATCATCCCCCTTTTGTTCCCTGGAAATGCCCAGCCACCAACTGACACCAGCCACCTGGTTTCTTCTAAATAATTTTTAGCCAGGAAGCTGCAAAATGAGTCATAAGAAAACTCACTTTGAAACCCCTTTTTAGCTGGTGAAACCAACATTGGTCAGTGGTACAGTACACATAGCCGGCTAATGAACTCAATTACATGAAGACACTCATCATCACATCCAAGATAGTCTACATACATGTGTGTAGGTCTGTAAGCAACAACACACACACACATTCAGACGATTCCTGTCTTCCAGGAAAGGCACTTTGGAGTCATCCTCAATTTCTGTTTTGTTCCTCATACTCAGTATGTCTAAGAATCCTGCTGCCTGTACCTGAAAAGTGTAACCACAATCCATCCCTCTCTCCCTCTCTCCTGTTCCTTCATTTCTGTATGTATTTGCGGCAGTGGCTGGGATCATCGTCAGTTCGATGCACTAACACGTGTATGTCATAGAAGCCTGCACAGTGCCTGGCACAGCAGTACTCAGTTAATGTTTGTGGAATAAATGAATTAAATGAATGAATCCGTTAGTCAATGTCACTTTACCAGTCACATCAACATTTGGAAGTCTGGTTTCATATTAATAGAGAAGCCAAATTGGGGGGGGGGGGGGTTAGTTTCAGTTACATAGCAACTGAGTATAGGGGTGTATGTGATTTTTTTAAATTAGAACTTCCATCAGTGTTACTGCTTACACTTGTAATTTTAATTATAATTAGTTTTGAAATGTTGCCATCAATGTTGTTTTCTCCAAGATAGTTATACATTTAAGAGAATACATTAGCTATGAGAATGCAATTCTCAGGAATGATTTTTCTAATAAGACTATTCTACATAAGTCACAGTAAATTGGAAAGCTCAATAAGGGCTGCTCTACTCTTTAACTGAGAACCATTTAAGAAATTCTAATACTAGATCTAGAGGAGCTATGTGGAGAATACTTGGGGAAACTATTCTACTTCTCTTTCTTCTTATTACACATCTTGCAAAAGAGGAAGTATGTAAGCTTGCAGTTCTCAACCTGTGGGTCGTGACCCCATTGGGGGTCCAACAACCCTTTCACAGGGGTCACCTGAGACCACCCTGCATATCAGATATTTACATAACAATCATAACAGTAGCAAAATTACAGTTATGAAGTAGCAATGAAAATAATTTTATGGTTAGGGGTCACCACAACATGAGGAACTGTATTAAAGGTCTGTGACATTAGGAAGGTTGAGAACCACTGACGTAAGGAAACAAATGGACTTAGTTTGTCCTGAATTATTTATGTTAATTGCTATATGACCTGAATTTTCATAACTGCCAACATTTCTCTTTGTGCTTGGCAAAAATTAACATTATTTGCTACTGTCCTCGGTAAAATATATCATATGGAAAATTCAGGTGTTTCTAGTATTTGTGGGACCCTCGACACTCCCTGCCCCTTCCCTGTCAGTAGGAATATTTAGCTTTTACAGATTCCTCTAATAACTAAATTTTTCTGTTGCCAGTTTAGTCTGTCCTCCCCTTCTGACCCCTCCATGCCCCCAGCACTGATCTGCACATCTGGGCTGATTTGAGAGGGGTTTTTTTGGCCACCCTCCCTAAACCCATAATCCTAGGCCTGAAGTCATCACTGCAGCTCTAGCTTGAAAAACAGCACTGGTGGCTTTCAGGGTGAGGTTTCTGTTTTCTGTTCTGATTCTAGATTATTCTTCCCCTAAACTATGGAACCTGAATAGTACACGCAAATATATTTTTCTAGAATATATATTTGCATATATTTTCTGGATTGTTAGGAAATCACAGAATCACGAGTCTGGAAAGAATTTGAAAACGACAGAGGATTCTAATGTTTAAGTGTTTGCAGCAAGTTTTATCTATATATAAGCTAAGAATATACAGCCTAGATATAATCAAATAATAGATACTTTAGTCCAATAATATTAAGAGACAGGCTGACCTCCTAGAATATTAGAGGGATGAAAGAGGTGGGTTCTGAGGTCATACAAATTGGAGAGCTATTATTCAGTATGAAAGGACCTACGCTACAGCAAAGAAAGTCATTTTGTTTAACCTGGCATGTCCTACATTCATTTGAAGATAGAACCCTATTTTCCCATAAGGAAACTTTTCAGCATGCTTTGGAAATGCTAGTGGAAAAAAAACCAAACATTTCAGTTCCAGACCTGGCTCAGGCATTAATCAACATTTTCATTTATGCAACAAATATGTATTGAGTGACACTTTGTGCTATGTACCATTCAAAGTGCTGGTAATATATTCAGGGGACATAGGAGACAAAAGCCTCTGGCTTTGCAGAGTCTATGTTTTAGTGGAGAGAGAAAAACCATAAACATGTGTAAAGCATTACAAGGTAACATGTGTCTTAGACAACTGTGGGGCAGGCAAGGGGTGGGGGTACAGAATTGGAATTTTAAATATGGCTATAACCTGGAATAAGTAACTCAGTCTCTTTGTCCCTAATCTATAAAACGAAGAAATTAAACTAGCTGATCTTGGCTCCCTGGACCCTGTGGGTCCACTTTAGAGCAGGAATTGTCATATCGAACCACCATTCAAACTGACTCTTCCTGAGCATTTACAAATCACCTTAGTGGGCAAGGTTGGATATTAATGTTCATAGAATGACTATCAAAGAAGAGCTCTGTAAATTTACATCATCTGTTAAAACCTACAAAAGAACAAAATCTTTTATTGGTTCTATTTTTAATCTAGTATGTACCTCAATGCAATATTGAGTAGAAAGTATTTAACTTAAGGGTAGGGAACCTCCACAGTAAAGGCACACAAGGCACACACAGCTTTTAAGCAGATGTTATGTGCTCAGAGGAGAGTGCTGCAGCCATGTACACATTGGGCTCCTACCCTAGATCCTTATGTAAATAGGAGGGCTGGGACTTTATGTTGAAATGACCTTCAGAGAGTATTCCATTGCCACATGCCTGCGCTTGTGTCTCAGAATGATTAGAAACTTACTTACACATCTTGGTATACAGTGTTTATGTTAATTATAAATGTCTGAAAGTTTCCTGAAACTTTTTCTTTGTAGCTTTTTATCAAAGACAGACTGGGGTTTGGGAGGAGGGTTGTGGATTGCGGTCCCTAAACCTTTGATTTTCAGTCTCTCATTTTTGGAATGAAAATTAAAATCTACTTTTCCAGTTGCTGAGACATGGTGGTGTATTTTTATATCCTTCATCTTTAGTAAGAAACTGCTTGGAATCACAGTCTGTATTAAAAGAATATTTTATTCATAAAGCATTAGTTAAAAAATTCAAAATCATGAGTTTGAGTCCCTAAATAAAAAATTATCCTCACTGACCTGTAGGATAAGCTTCAGATGATGTAATTAAAATCCCCTTCTATCTTATAAGGGGAAGTTCTTCCAAGATTGTTTCTAAATCAGGCCTTAGAATTTTTTCCCAAGGTAGTTAGCCCAGTCCTCCAAGGTTGGCCCTAGGCATGCCAGTAGCAGCCAGTACATTTTTACCTCTCCCTCCTATTTCATAAACTTGGAGTCAAGTTTTTATGAAAATACTTCAAAACTATTTTGAAAGAAAGGACCAACTATCTAGGTCAGCTGTGGAATAGGCTCTTGTGTGTCAGAGAGGAATGGTGAGAATCCACAGGCTCTTCAGAAACTCTGCCTCTGTGAAGTGGTTCTAGAGTAGACCAGGTTTCAGACGCACCCTCGCTGCGGCCTGCAGCAGTCCCACAGGTTCTGGTCCACTCTGAGGACTCGTAGTTTAGTTCTGAAAGACCCTCTCTCCTGCACGTGCACCAAACATGCACCTAAGTGTGACTTTATATGCCAATTTCATTTTGAAGAATATGCTTGGATATTGATACTAATAAACTTTGTATCAAATTTGTACCATCCTTAGGAAATTAGACATAAACCATGTAATGTAAGCTTTTGAAATTTTTTTTAATTTTTTAATTTTTTTTTTTTTTTTTTTTTTTTTTTTTTGAGACAGAGTCTCACTATGTTCACTCCCAGAAGAGTGCCATAGCATCATAGCTCACAGCAACCTCAAACTCTTTGGGGGCTTAAGCGATTCCCTTGCCTCAGCCTCCCATATAGTTGGGAGTATAGGCGCCCGCCACAACACCCAGCTATTTTTTGGTTGTAGTTGTCGTTGTTTGGCAGCCCAGGCTGGATTCGAACCCACCAGCTCCAGTGTATGTGGCTGTTGTCCTAGCCACTGAGCTACAGGCACCAAGGCTGAAATTTAAATATATAAATATATAAAAATTGTTGGGCGACATCTTGCTTTCACAAAGCCCTGACTTTAGGTCAGACCATACCCTACATGTGCTGCTACTCTGAAAACCATGGAGAAAAGGCAGTGTAGAAACTCAGATTGCCTGGGCTCCATGTCTCCTCATTGCCTACCCTCCATTTTCCACCTCAACTCCACAGCTAGAAAAATCACCATGCTGTGCATCGAGATTCACCCTGAAGTCCCAGAGGGAACACCATTTGCCCAGACGCCTGGTCCAGCCCCGTTAGCACACTGCTTGCATACACTCACCCATTTCTTATTTTGAGCTTGTTTATCTTTTTAAGACTTCTTTATTAAAAAACAAAATGATATCAGTAGGTACTCTAAAAAAATATTTGTTTATACCTTACATTAAGCCATTTTTTTAATTGTTGGCTTTGTGATACTTAGGAGAATTTGCAGAAGTTAATCTGCAGTGGGAACTTAATCTTCACATTCTCTCTATAGCTAAATAGTCTTTAAATATGGCCCATGTTTACTTACCTTATTTGTGTTACAATTTTTTCTGGTTGAAAGTTATAAAACTAAAATACATTTTCAAATAAGTTAAAACGGCTTCTTTCATTTGAATAAGATGGATACTTTGATCTTAGACCCCACTGTTTCCTCCTCTTTTTCCTGGACTTTTAGAAGTCAGTGAAGGAAGTCAGAGTTCTGACTTCTCTTCTTAGGGACTGACCTGCCTCTATTTCTAACTCAAAATTTCTTAGCCTTAGCCTTGCCAACATTCAGGAAGGGTGAGTCTCTGTAGTCTGAACTGTTCTGTGCACTGACGGGCATCTCTGGCCTCCTATATGCCAGTAGCATCCTCCCAGACCAGATGTCTCTTGGAGACACAATCTTCCCTCGTTGAGAACCACTCTTCCAACATAGGTGTAATACGAGCTTTAAAATATTTCAGTGGGCACATAACATGGGTTATATATGATTTTTTTAACTTTATTTCTATTTAACCTGATTTTTTTTTTCTAGTCGTGATCATATGTGTATTTTTTAAATCTATGCCTTTTTTTCCTACTCAACAGACTTTTAAATAACAAGAATATAGCCTGTGTGTAGTGGCTTGTGCCTGTAATCCTAGCACTTTGGAAGACCAAGGAAGGAGGAAAGCCTGAAGCCAGGAGTTCAAGACTAACCTGAATAATGTAGCAATACCCCATTTCTATAAAAGGAGGAAGCATTAACTGGGCATGGCTGATTCATGCCTGCAGTCTCAGCTCCTCAAGAAGCTGAGGCAGGTGGATCGCTTGAGCTCAGGAGTTTGAAGTTGCTGTGAGCTATGATGATGCCACTGCACTCAAGCCTGGGTGAGACTCTGTCTCAAAAATAAATAAATAAATAAATAAACTCATAAAAGTCTTCTGTGTCCACCATTAGGCCAAACCGTAATCCTTTAAGGGATATACATAGTAATTAATTTACACAAGATATTTTTGTTACTGAACTATCCAAATTTAGACTAGACTTTAATTGCATGTGTGTGTGTTTTCAAAAATAAAGTGAAAAAATGTATAGAATAATAATTCTTTTCTTTCACTTTAAAGCATAAATGTTAACTTAGAAATTTAGAGGGTGGACAGTTGGCCAGTTTGATAGATGAGAAAGGAAACAAATCAACATTTAAGTAATCTTAAAGGGTGATTAAGAATCTTCCCGTAACATTTTGTTTTAGTAGAAGACATTTGAGCAAAGTGACTCCAGTGAAGTTAACAATTTTCAGTGAATACTGAACATTTGTAGAATTTGAGTATGGATGTTAGATACTCTTGAAAAGTAGGAAAGAGCTGTATGATTCTAGTTTTTTTTCTTTAATGCAATTTAGAATCTCCCACAGGAAGGGTATTTCATAATTTGATAATAAAGTACTTCCTTCTTCCAAACTAAGCTGCACAGGAAGGAAAACTTCAGACCTAACCTGAAATCAGAGCCTGAAATGGAGATGAAACTTTAACCGCTATAAAAATCTCCCCACCCGGGTCCTGCAGACGTAGTCACAGGGTTAGGGGGAGATGGATGGAAGTTAAGTGAGTCATGGCTGGGGAGAGGATTTTATTCAGGTGTCCACACCTTTCTTTCCTATCTGCCTTCTCTCAGAGGCCTTCGGAAGGCGTTAGGCTGTATTGCAGATCCCTTCCCTACCAGCAGAATCCGGTTCTCAGAAAAACAGGAGCGTGTAGCTGGACATGTGTTTTTCTGCCTCTTACGGGAGCGCTCCTTTGGCTCGGGTTCTCCCCCACTGCTGCAGGATCACGAAGTTGCAAGTGTGTGCACCTACTAGGCATTAAGTTTGCATGATCAGTAAGACAGACCTACCTAGAGAGAAAATTAAGACTTGTTCACAAAATCACTGCATTTTAGTACTGGGGAAAAATTGGGGAACTAAAGAGTAACTTTAGAGCCCCCACAGATATTATTTATAGAATAGATAATAAATGCAGAAAATGTTACTCCAGGAATTGAGACTAATTTAAAATAAGGAGTTAAAGGTAGTTTAAATTCAGAGATGATGGAGACTTAATGAAGTATTATCCAATACTTAGCATCTCTGATGAAACTTGACATTTCAAGTTCCCCTTGAGTCTTCTGAATCTCCTTGGAAAAGACATTTTTCTTCAACTTCTTTTTTCTTCTCCTTGTTCACTCATTCCTTCAATAAATATTTATTACATGCCTACTATGTGCCAGATACTGCAAATGGTCTTCCTGCTTAAGTTTTTCTTTTACTTCCTTCTGGGAGCAGGAGAGAAGGAGCTGTTGAAAATCGATGACCCCAGTTTTTTTCACTAACAAATTTGTGAGTGTGTGTAAGCCTTCACACCTGACCACGCATAAGTACTTAGCCGCTAACTTGCTCTGGGTTGTCTTTTTCTAATAATGGAAAGCTCAGTTTTTACCACATCAGCCCCTGCAGACCCAAGAGAAGAAAGGTTTCAGGTGCTAGGAAGGGTGGTTGGGTCCAAAGACAATGAGAAAATTTCAGTTGTTCACAAGCCTTTATTGAGCTCTGGCCATATGCCAGGAAATGTGGCTGACGCAGGCCTCAATCATCTCCAGCAACCCTGTCCCTTCACTCATGGGGCTTCCCATCTGGTAGGGAACTAGATCTTGAGCAAGACATAGAAAGTTGCCCCTGCCAGTTCCACAGTGTTGCCTAGGACTCAACCTGGGAGTGGCCTGCAGAATCACCTCTGAGAGGCTGCTGACCCTGTTCCCCAGGATGAATGATGGAATTAGAGAGCAGGGAGAAACACCCTAACTGCATGTTTTTTTCTGTCGATGTAATTATGGCATTAACTTGCTGCTGCTAGTTATTCTTCTTCAGAAATACTACCCCAAAAAGCCAGAATCAAAGTGAAATGTGTTTTAATTAAAAAAGTGAAAGATCGGGATATGGACTATATCTCAGAGATGGCTTAAATATCTAGAAGCTATTCAGCAGGAGGTCACACTAGCCAAAGATAAAACTTACATAGGTCAAAGGAGGAAGAGCTTTTAATAAATTCGCTAATAACCCTTCCTATGAACTAGTCATTTGCTAGCTTGAAATGAACAGGGTTCCTCTTGTAAATGAATAGAAACTAATGAGCAAAAGTGACACTTAAGTGTAGAAAATAGAAATAAGAATGTGATAAGGTATGTGCATGCTTGCCAGATGGCTTAAATTATTTTGGTCATTTAAATGATGTAAAGATATTTATCATGAGGGCTTGGGTATAAAATGATTGTCACTTGAAAAAACAGTCATAAGATCTTTGTTATAAGATCTTTGAATGGCAAACTTATAACTTGAGGTGTTTCTCTCTTTTCCCCCCTTTTAGCTTGTTAAAATTCCCAAAAATGATCCCCTCAATGAAGTTCATAACTTTAACTTCTATTTGTCAAATGTGGGCAAAGACAACCCTCAGGGCAGCTTTGACTGCGTCCAACAAACATTCTCCAGGTGAGTACTTTTCACAGTATGCTGAAGGGAAAATAATTTTTATTTAAAGGGGTTTTTAAAAATTAAACAATGAAATATATAGTAGCCATTCCATACATATTTCACAAGTTCAATTGCAGAGCTCATTTATCTATTTAAAAAATATTAAGGGCCTAATATATACTAGAAATTATATTTGTCACTGGGATACAGTCACAAAAATTCTTAAGATTTTTACTCTTTCTGGACTTTTAAGATACAGATATTTTACCTATAAAATTTGGAGGTTTTTTTGTTTTTGTTTTTGTTTTGTTTTGATTTTTGCAGTTTTTGGCCGGGGCTGGGTTTGAACCTGCTACCTGCGGCATATGGGGCCGGCACCCTACTCCTTTGAGCCACAGGCACCGCCCAAATATGGAGTTATTTTAATTAAAGGCAATTTTGAGCATTTTAAAAAAGGGCGTATTCATTTCACTTAGAGTATCTCTGACATATTCAAGACTCACACTCAAGGGTACAGGAGGAAAAGCTATCTCGCATATCCTCTTCTTCCCTGTTGAAGTCTTATTTTAAGGTATATTATTAAAAATCTTTATTGCATAGCAGCATGGAAACTAGAAATTAACCTAAGTGTAGCAGTCACTTCTGTTGATGTAAGGGGAAAAAAAGGAAGAAAAGAATGCGCACTCACATCCCAGTGTACCGTGAATCCCTTATCCACTTAGGTCCTCTGTAAACAAGAAGCCACTTGTTTTACTCTGCTTGGCTTTGGCTGTTTCTGATCATAGAATGAGCCCTTGAGTGGGGGTGGGGGGCTGTTGTTCTCCCCCTGGGTTGAGAGGAGAGAGGTCAGGGTCTCTCTCATTTCCTTCACATGTAAGGCTTTGACATCAGCCCAAAGCGCCCGACTGCTGTGCATCTCTGCTGCTCATCTGTGCGCTACTTGAAACTTGCTACACTCACTGGCTCAGGAGGCAGAAGTGCAAAATAAGACACTTGGGGGAAGAAATTTATCCTCTCATTTAGGTGATTAAATAACTTTTCCGTTGTTGTATCTTAATCTACCATTTCCTTGAGCGTATACTAATTTTGCTTTCTCCAAATTACCCTCAAACTTACATTTTTTGGCATAAATTGCTTATGTTATAGATTTCATAGAGTGGAGCAGAGATGTTCAGCCTGCAGCCACGTAGACTATTTGAGGACTGTTTTGCTTATCTGTGGTGTCAGATATCGCGAAAATTATCCATGGACTTTTCTTTCGCTCATCAGTTTGCATTAGTGTTTGTGTATTTAATGTGTAACCCAAGACAATGCTTATTCTTCCAGTGTGCAGTAGAGAAACAAAAAAGGATTGGATGCCCTGGTAGACTTTTGTCTACTGCAGTAGTCAGGAAAAGGTTTAGCTGTGCTCTGGTCACATGGGTTATTTATATTTGAATTGAAAAAAACTAAGTAAAATTTAACATTTCATTGCTCATTCACACTGACCACATTTTTCAGTCTCAGTAGCTTTGTGTAGCTATCATACAGGACACAGGTATAGAACATTTCCACTATTGTAGAAAGTTCTGTTGAACAGCACTATGATAGATCATAGAATCACCAAGTATTAGGGTCTTTAGTGATTATATGAGTTAACGCCTTCATTTCACAGGTGACGTATCCACAGTTACACAGCTGGTAGTTAGTGGCTACATTCATTCTCCTTACTCCCAGCTCAGTATGTTTTACACACCACAGGGCACACTAAGTTCTAAATGAGGCCATTGGGAGGCACCTGTGGCTCAGTGGGTAGGGCACCAGGCCCATATACTGAGGGTGGTGGGTTCAAATCTGGCCCCAGCCAAACTGCAACAAAAAATAACCGGACGTTGTGGTGGGCACCTGTGATCCCAGCTACTTGGGAGGCTGAGGGAAGAGAATCACCTAAGCCCAAGAGCTGGAGGTTGCTGTGAGCTGTGACCCACCACAGCACTCTACCAAGGGCCATAAAGTGAGACTCTGTCTCTAAAAAATAAAAAAAAAATAAATGTGGCCACCACCTGTGGTGCTTGTCTTTAGATAATTATTTTATTTTAGTGAGCACATTTTGACATCAGACTGAACTGTGTCCCCTTAGGAATTTTAGTAAGGAACTTAATCGATTCCCTATTCAAAACAGTCATATCATCTAATAAGGCCTCACCCTTATATCATAAATACCCTGTGTATTTATTTCTACCATATTTGTTTGGAGAAGGATTTAAGGCCACTTACAAAACCATACACATGCATCAAGAAAACAGAAATAGTCATTGTTAGAGAATTGAGGCAAATGTATTAATATCCTTTCAGTATGATCCAAGGCGCTTTATAAAATGGTATAGTATAGGTGTAAATTGAAATTTGCTGCTACAAAAACAAAAGCACTCAAACTTCCACTTCTCAGCCTGGCAAGCAAATGTCCTTCATCTGGCTCTACCTATTCAATTTAACTTTTCTGTTTCCTGTGGCTCTTATCTCTCCAGCAATAGTTCAACCTTTTCAAGGGATGCTCAGTAAATAAATGTTCAACAAACAGGGATGAATTTGTCTCCTTATCTACATTTTCAAATCTTACAAACCCTCATTCTTCTCATATATAAAATGGAGGAAATCTCAGTCAAAAATTACCTTCCAGAAGTCTCTTAAATCTACCCATTTGCAGTCCTAGTGAAAATATAGTTTGGGCATAGTGTGTATAGTACGGGAAACAGGGAGCGAGGCTAAGGGTGAAGGGAGCATTCACACACACGCCCGCTGAACTTCGGGGCGCCTTCCTGCCGCAGGGGTTAGCTGTGCTCTGTGTGTCTGTGTAAAGATCTATTTCCAGACCTCAAGTAGCTTCATCATGACTGGCAATAGGTTTAGCTTATTCTCACCAGGTTAAATTGCTTAGTAAAAAATAGAGAGAAATGTTAAAACACAAACTTCCGCCACCAGCCCTTCTGTCCACTGCAGTCCTTTCCTCCTGTACTTCTTCCTTCCCTCTTGTGCTGGTTTTTCGGGAAACATGCTGAGATCCCATCTCATTAACAAAGGAAATTAAAAACACTCACTTCTTGACCCAACATCTGGCTTTAGCCTCCCCCACCATTATTTCACTGAAACTGCTCCCCCAAGGGAGCCAGACCTCCTGGCCCCTGGGTTCTCTGTTATTCTGGACTTGTTGCCAGTGCTTCACACTGTCGCCCACTCCCTGCTGTCCTGCGGCTTCCAGGACACAGCACTCTTCTGGTTCTCCTGCTACCTCTTTGGCTGTGCTTCTCAGCCTCCTGGGGTCTCCTTTTCTTCCTGGTGATTAAATATGTGTATTAGTGTTCTGTAGTTGGTTCCCTCCTCTCTTCAGTCTTTCAAAGTCATCATCTCTAAGACTGAGCTTACTGTCTTTGTCCCCGCCCTGTCCCTAACCTGCCCTTCATTTTGTGTTCAGCATTGCAATAAATGGCAGCCCCATTTACCCAGGAACCAGGCACCCTGTTTAACATCCCTCCCCATGTGCTAACCAGGGACTGAGTCCTGTCTTTCTTCCTCCATCCTCACTGTCTCTGGACCTGTCTCTGTTCCGCCTTCTCACTACCCTGCTCCAGCCCACGCTCCCACTTCCTGCCTGTGATCCTTCAGGGGTCTACTCACTACTCTTCACTTTCCTCCCAATCTGTTCTCCATCCATCTATAATACAGGTAGATACTTTCTCTGCGCTGGTTTTAACCACTGTTACTCTTGGGATAAAGTTTAAAATCTCTAACACAACCCCTTCAGTTTACTCTCTAAATGCCCTTCCCTGCTCGCTCTGGCCAGCCTGAAAACCTTCTCGCTCCCTGGGCCTGCACAGGCAGTTGTCTTCCTAGAACACTTTAGTCCCTACCCCGCCCTCCTGCTCAGTCCTCTCTCTACATTAGCTCAGACATCAGTTACTCTGGGAAGTCCAGGTGAGGTGTCTGCCTGGGAGTCCCCTGCTTCCTGGTGTTTGTCACGCGGTGTTGTAATTTCCCGTTTGCCCATCCTCATCACTCACTAGATAGAGAGCTCCTTGGGGCCAGGGGCCGATGTCTGTCTTGTCCCTGCCATAGCCACTGTGCCTCTGACATCACCACCCATGCTGTCCCTGCCCAATGGGTATTTTGAAATGAATGAACTGAATTTTAAATAATAACATTTGTAAAAAACAGTTCATAGTATTTACAAAAATTTTTAGCAACCCTTATTTCTTAGCATCATAACTAAATTACTTCCAATTAAGTTTAGAAGTAGAGGATCATAGCTCTAGTATCTATCACTGTTTTTTTGTTTTGTTTTGTTTTGTTTTGGGGGGGGTTGAGACAGAGTCTCAAGCTGTCACTCTAGGTAGAGTGCCGTGGCGTCTTAGCTCACAGCAACCTCCAACTCTTGGGCTTCAGTGATTCTCTTGGCTCAGTTTTTCTATTGTTAGTACAGACAGGGTCTCGCTTCTAGCTCAGGCTGGTCTCAAACCCATGAGCTCAATCTATTCACCTGCCTCGGCCTCTCAGAATGCTAGGATTACAGGCATGAACCACCGTGCCTGGCCTATTATTATATGTTCTAATTTGTTTTAAGGTCATTGTGATTGATTTTAGAACACCAGTTATGACTGTTACCCTGATTTCCCTAATATTACCATATTATGTTGATTCATATTCTGGGTCCTTGTTAATATTCATGATTGTTTTAATAAAAGGTTTTTTAAATATTTCTGCAAAAATCATTATCTTGTATTTTCATCAATATTTTCTACGTAAATAGGACATCTTACAGAGATTGAACAAAGCAATAAGTGCAAATTTTACACATTTTTAGTAACTTTTGACTAATAATACTAAAGTAAGCTCTCATGTTTTTTGGTATTTTAGCCTTAAAATTAATAACTTGTTAGAAATAAAAAGAATTGTGGCCAGCCCATTCCATCTAGTAAGCTCTCTTCATATTGCAGTTCCACTAAAAGCACATTTGTTATATCAGTGATAGGTAATTTTTAAAAATAGTTGACTGTGAAGATACAACTGTAGTGTCCATTTGGGCTCTGGTCTTTACTGATTTTTTCCTAAAGTTTTATGGATTTGGTCTCTGAAAACTCATTTCATCAGAATATTCAGAATATGAAAAATGTTAAGAATAAGAACTTAAATATTATATTCAGAATATGAAAAATGTTGTAAGAATAAGAACTGAAATATATTAAATTATCTTTACATTTAAAAGTTAGTTGATTATTTTTGAATTGCAAACTTATAGTTGGGCTCCTGACTTTAGAATTTTATACAATTTTTGCTTACCTTTATTATGCAAAATGAGAGCCATCTCTAATAAAGCTACTATCTGTCTTGATAGCTCTGGAGCCTCTCAGCTCAATTGCCTGGGATTTATACAAGATAAAATTACAGTGTGTGCAACAAATGACTCGTATCAGATGACCCGAGAAAGAATGACCCAGGCAGAAGAAGAATCCCGCAACCGAAGCACAAAAGTTATCAAACCTGGGGGACCATATGTAGGTTTGTACAGATACCTTTCTCCCTCTTGATGATTGATTGGAGTGATTCAAGATCACTGTAGGTAAATACCGGTAATGTTAAATTAATGAAAACAGAAATAAGTTTTCAGATTGTGTATGATATGATAAAAAAAAAAAAGATCATTTGTTCTCTTCAGATTGCTGGTAAATTGAGGAATAGATATTCAGTTTTACAACTTTTCTAAATCCTAAATCAGCTGTTGGCTATTATTATTTTATAACACTGAGGCCTGGCCATGCTACTGCACAAAGTTCTAATACTTGTGTCGTTTTCTTTATTCCTGGACGATGTCATTTCAGTCATGGTCAGGATGCTTCTTGTTTTGCCCTTTTTGTAGGGCTAGCTTTACAGTAAAATCGACTAGTAAAATTAATGTTTGGTAACTTCATTGTGGTAGATTTTGCTTACATTTTCAGGGGATCTTAGTAGAACAAGGATTTCTTTTTTATTACAAAAGTAGAAAATGTGCTTATAGCAAAGCTTTACAACAGAGCATTGGAGTGATGCCCCTTTGGTGCCTCAGTTGTGACCCTCCCTCTCCTAATCTGCCCCTTAGCTAAGGGCCTACATCACTCTCATCAGTTTATCATCAGCTCACTCAGATACTGGTGACAGAAGGGAGAAGACCAGTCTGGCAAGATGAGCCTCTCTTTGATGAACAGTGACCCTAATACCTTTAAGGAGTCAATTCAAGGTGACTACTAACAGTAACAGAACTAGCAGGAGTAGGAATGAGATGTTGGAGTCTTTAGTTTAATAATGCAAGTCACTCTATAGTAAATGATGAAAGGATATTAATTTGGAAACTTGAATGCTCATGAAAACAGTCTCTTGAAGAACCAAATCCCTTAAGCAAATCTCTCCAAAGTTTGATATAACACTGCTGCTGCATTTCCCCATTGCTAAAGCAGCTATCATACATTCAGCTTTGAGAAGCTTCACCAGTGTCTTTAATAATAGTGTCTCTCTTTGGAACAAAGCCAGTGCTCCTGGGACTTGGTGCTTAGCTTAGATACATTTAGTTTGGTTTAACAACAATTCATGACTTCCCCAGGTATCTGTACCCAGGGGGCCAGTCCCCTACTCAGTAAGTTACCAGCAATGAGATTTCTCACATTCCCTTTCCTGCTGAGTGAGGTAACAATTCCAGCCTTCTTTCTGTCTCTGGACTAGTAGGCTCAGTCTCTATTTGTTTGAAAACACAAGGCGGCTGCATAGTATTCCTTGGTATACATTAACCACAATTTGTTTATCCATTCATGTGTTGATGACAGTTATGATTTAATAAAAATTAAGTTAAAGGAATAAATACAAAAAAAAAAAAAAAAAACCTGCACAAGATCTACTACCGGTACATTTTAGTACATTTTATCTGTTGTTATAGCTTTGAAAGTATTGCTTTATTCTGTCCAATACCTCCATTTTACAAACAGTGAGGCAAATTAGTGTGTTTGACAAAGGAATAGAAGATTCAAACCACCCCAATGATTTTTTTCCCCTCCCAATACACCCCGCTGACAACAATGACCACTCCGGGGTGATGGCTGCCCTTGTCCACTGAAGGATGAGTGTGTGTCCTTTGTGTTAACGTCTTTTGGTGTGTTCAGGTGGGCCAGGCGTAGATTGTTCACACACACAAAACAGACTTTTCAACACCCCAAACCGCACACACCAGAACTTCCCTAAAGGTACTGTGAATTTTAGAAAACTTGTAAGGTTTCTCATAGGCACTACAAATAATTTGCATACATTTGGGGGGTAATCATAAGAAATTTGAGATTATCAAAGTTTACATGTGAACCAGATTGCATCTCCACTGTCCTAAGCGCTGGCCGCCCTCTCTCAACTCACTCGCTGCTCTGCATTCCCCGTGGTCCCTCCCACCCTCTCTCCACTCGCTCCCTGCTGCGCACTCCCGGTGGTCACTCGCTCCCTGCTCCGCACTCCCCGTGGTCCCACCCTCCCTCTCTCCACTCGCTCCCTGCTGCGCACTCCCCGTGGTCCCTCCCACCCACGCAACTCGCCCCCTGGTCCCCACTCCCCCGGGTCCCTCCCGCCCACGCTCCACTCGCTCCCCTCTGCGCCC